>WNWK01006503.1:0-105068 GCA_009830355.1 Cherax destructor
GTAGTGTTAGTTACCATTTTGTCCTAGGCACATGTGTACTCACCTAATTGTACTCACCTAATTGTGGTTGCAGGGGTCGAGACTCAGCTCCTGGCCCCGCCTCTTTGCTGCCTGCTACTGGGTCTCTGCTCTCCCTGCTCCATGAGCTTTATCATACCTCGTCTTAAAATTGTGTATGGTTCCTGCCTCCACTATATCTTTCTCTAGACTATTCCACTTCCTGACTACTCTGTGGCTGAAGAAATGCTTCCTAACATCCCTTTGACTCATCTGAGTCTTCAGCTTCCAGTTGTGTCCCCTTGTTTCTGTGTTCCCTCTCTGGAACATCCTGTCACTGTCTACCTTGTCGATTCCCCGCAGTATTTTGTATGTCGTTATCATGTCTCCTTTGACCCTTCTTTCCTCCAGTGTTGTTAGTCCTATTTCCCTCAGCCTTTCTTCATAGGACAGACCCCTGAGTTGTGGAACTAACCTTGTCGCAAACCTTTGCACTTTCTCTAGTTTCTTTACGTGCTTGACCAGGTGTGGGTTCCAGACTGGTGCTGCATATTCTAGTATGGGCCTGACGTACACGGTGTACAGTGTCTTGAACGATTCCTTGTCAAGGTAACGGAACGCTAATCTTAGGTTTGCCAGTCGCCCATATGCTGCCGCAGTTATCTGGTTGATGTGTGCCTCCGGAGACGTGCTTGGCGTTATACTCACCCCAAGGTCTTTCTCCTTTGCCGAGGTTTGTAGCCTTTGTCCGCCTAGCCTGTACTCTGTCAGCGGTCTTCTTTGCCCTTCTCCGATCTTCATGACTTTGCATTTGGTGGGATTGAATTCGAGAAGCCAGTTGCTAGACCAGATGTCAAGCTTGTTCAGGTCTGTTTGAAGTCCTGCTTGGTCCTCCTCCGATGTGATTCTCCTCATTAATTTCACATCATCTGCGAACAGAGACACTTCTGAGTCTATCCCATCCGTCATGTCATTTACATATACCAAGAATAACACTGGTCCTAGGACTGACCCCTGCGATACGCCGCTCGTCACAGGCGCCCACTGTGATACCTCATCACGCACCATGACCCGTTGTTGCCTTCCTGTGAGTTATTCCCTGATCCATTCCAGTACCCTTCCTGTTATACATGCTTGTTCTTCCAACTTCTTTACTAATCTCATGTGATGAACTGTGTCGAAGGCCTTCCTGCAGTCCAGGAAAATGCAATCAACCCACCCTTCTCTCTCTTGCCTTACCTCTGTTACTTTATCATAGAACTCTAGGAGGTTTGTTACACAGGATTTGCCTTCCCGGAATCCATGCTGTCTGGTGTTTATTATCCTCTTCAGCTCGAGGTGCTCCACCATTCTTTTCCTGATGATTTTCTCCAGGACTTTGCACACTATACATGTAAGTGACACCGGTCTATAGTTTAGTGCCTCTTTTCTGTCTCCTTTTTTAAAGATGGGGACTACGTTGGCCTTCTTCCATACCTCAGGTAACTGCCCATTTTCAAGGGATGTGTTGAATATTATGGTAAGTGGCACACTCAGTACCTCAGCTCCTTCCCGAAGAACCCACGGGGAGATATTGTCCGGACCCGTGTGTGTGTGTGTGTTAGTTACCATTTTGTCCTAGGCACATGTCAATTAGACACTAGGCCTGTTGTATATATGTGTGTGTGTATGTGTATGTAAGGAAACACTTCGAAATGTTTCTGCCCCACCGGGAATTGAACCCGGCCCCTCAGTGCGTGAAGCAAGAGCTTTACCCACTAGGCCACCGGGGGCGTGTGTGTGTGTGTTAGTGTGTTAGTGTGTGTGTGTGTGTGTGTGTGTGTGTGTGTGTGTGTGTGTGTGTATGTGTGTGTGTATGTGTGTGTGTGTGTGTGTGTGTGTGTGTGTGTGTGTGTGTGTGTGTGTGTGTGTGTGTGTGTGTGTGTGTGTGTGTGTGTGTGCGCGCGTCTGTCTGAAAAAAAAGGGAGGGGTCACTTTAACACGCTAGACCACTCTACTCTTTTGAAGATTATAGAAATATTTCACACCCTATTCCATATTAATATATACTAATATTTAATTCTATTATACTTACTGGTGTACACGTGTGTTAGTGTGTGCGTGCACGTTTACTAGCTTGTCGTTCTTTGAGAAAAAGGGAGGGGGGGGGGGTTGCTAGGCTACACAACTCTTTTGAAGATTTTAAATCACTTACTAAATATTGTCAAGGTTACTCCTATCTATCTGCTGGCACTAAAAGTTAGGGAGAGAGTGATGGTATAGCATACAACCAGCAGGGCGAGACACTCACACTTTTAGACACCAACCAAAAATTGCTGCCACACATAGGCAAGTGACGTCGTCTGCACAACAATGGCGGCTCCTGGTGGTGGCTGCTATGATCTCCTTCAGTTTGTAACTCCCTCCGTAGATTTTATCATTCATGAAAAAAACTTGGTATTCACTCTTTTTCCTTTAGTATTATTGTCATAACAAATGTGATGATACTAACTGTAGTCACAACACCAAGTGATGGAGATTGACTATTTTTTTTTCCTTTCATTATTTACTGTATCACTCGTTTATGACTTTATCACTACACTGCTGCTATAACCAACCAGACATTTGCATTTATTTCTACTTAAGGTCCCAACCTTGACCCATTTTTATGATTGTTTTGATTATTTGTGTCAACACTGTCGCCGGCACTGACCAGCTGATTGCTACCCTCTCTCACACACCTTCCTGGAAAATCACCCGCATTCAAATTTAAATTGTAAAATTCTTGATCTTATGACATTATTCACACTCTAGAAAGCTGTTACACTCTTGTAGGTATGTTCACTGATTCAATCACGTACGATGACCGCTAATAATAAATTAGGATAGCTGCTAGAACGTTAAATCCCGGGAGCACTATTAACGATACTGCTTCACGTGTGTGTACTCACCTAATTGTTGTTGCAGGGGTCGATACTCAGCTCCTCTGTATGTGTGTGTGTGTGTGTCTATATGTGGTTGCATGGGTCGAGTCTTATCCCCGGGCACTGCCTTTCAACTCTCTGCTTGCAATGTTCACTCTTAGCCACCCTAGGAGTAATCAAAGGTAATTGAAGCTGAATGTAATTAGTTAAAAAGAATTAAGTTCTTGTATTAGAACATTTAGAATAAAAGTACGTAATTGTAAGTGACTGCTGTCATCTTTTATCTCCTTAAATTACATCGTAAAACTGAAGCACTATGATAGACTAATAAGAAAATAAAAGTACACACATCAAGTGGTACATTCTGATGTGCTCCTTGTTACAACTGATGTGCTCCTTGTTACAACTGATGTGCTCCTTGTTACAACTGATGTGCTCCTTGTTACAACTGATGTGCTCCTTGTTACAACTGATGTGCTCCTTGTTACAACTGATGTGCTCCTTGTTACAACTGATGTGCTCCTTGTTACAACTGATGTGCTCCTTGTTACAACTGATGTGCTCCTTGTTACAACTGATGTGCTCCTTGTTACAACTGATGTGCTCCTTGTTACAACTGATGTGCTCCTTGTTACAACTGATGTGCTCCTTGTTACAACTGATGTGCTCCTTGTTACAACTGATGTGCTCCTTGTTACAACTGATGTGCTCCTTGTTACAACTGATGTGCTCCTTGTTACAACTGATGTGCTCCTTGTTACAACTGATGTGCTCCTTGTTACAACTGATGTGCTCCTTGTTACAACTGATGTGCTCCTTGTTACAACTGATGTGCTCCTTGTTACAACTGATGTGCTCCTTGTTACAAGTGAATCTGAGAATGAGGAATCACGGTGTGAAATGGTCCAGAAGGATGAATTATCCGAACCTTTTGTGTCCATGACTTCTTCAGCTGGAGGCAAACAGAAATCACCCAGCGATGAACTAGAACAAGTTTTGAAAAAAGTATATACACGAGTATTGTGATCCATTCGATGGGGTTCCCTAGGCCTATTGGAGGCATTCTTCCCCAAAGATGGTGCCTCCGAAGATACCAGCAAGAGGAATGATGGGTTACACAGCAACTTCAACACCGTCACGGAGAATATGTAGCATTGTGAGGTATTTTTTGACTCTCACTAAAACGGAGTGTGAGTGACTGGTGTGAGTGACACTGGTGTGAGTGACACTGGTGTGAGTGACACTGGTGTGAGTGACACTGGTGTGAGTGTCACTGGAGTGAGTGACACTTAGTTTGTTTACAATCTCGAATATTTAACAATGGTTTCAAATTTAGTAAAATTTGATGTAAATGAAGAAAATAATTTGACACAAAATATCAGGTAACTATAATTGAATTTTTTTAAGAGTAATTAAAATTGTTTTTGTACCTGTCTTTGAGTCACATAAGTGCTGCCAGCAGCGTGGCCACTGTCGTACCTACTCTTAAAACTTCTTCTTCCAGGTCAGTCCACTTCCTGAACATCCTGAAACTGAAGAATTATTTCCTTGTGAGTCAACTGTATCATTACCTTCTAACGGTACCCTCATGTACGTGTTTCTCACCTCTCAAACAGTCGCTTCTTATCCAACTTTTTATTTCCATTGATTATTGTATATTGCGTCATAAAGTCGTATCTGTTTCTTCTATGTCGCCAGGTTTAGTTCCTTGAGCAACTTCCCATAGCTCATTCCCCTCAGCTCTGCAACTAGCCATGTTGCATTTCTCTGCAATTTCTCCAGTTTCTTAGCATGATGTCACTAATTTAGAGGTCACTAATAAAGAGGTCACTAGCTGAGAGGTCACTAATAAAGAGGTCACTAGCAGGGAGGTCCCTAGTAGTGGACTCCATGTTGGTGTTGCATGCTGCAAGATGTGCCTGACTTGTTGCATAAAGAGCCAAGTTGGGATCCATGAGGGATACTTAGACGTGCTAAAGTAGCATAAATTACAGAAGTTATCTAAATGACTGATAAACACTTGGATAATTAATCTTCTGAGTTTCTGTCTGAGCAATGACAAGTGTTCAATACACTTTAGTTATCAAAAAAATACAATTATATTTACTTGGAAGCGTATTGGTTATTCATTGTTTGGGAAATGGAAGGCATTGAAATTTGATTCGAGAAAAGAAAGGCGGTTTCAGTTGCTTGGATCAAGAACCCTTCACCAGCATCCAGGTGGAATATCTTACAGGATCACACTGTCTTCAAGACTTCAACTCCCTCAGCAGAGAGATATGTGGTAAGATTTTGTTCGGATTTTTAATCTCAGAGAGTTAGCCATCCAGGATAACCCAAGAAAATCAGCGCGTCATCGAGGACTGTCTGTCTTATTTCCATTGTTGTCCTTCAATCTTGCCCCCAGGATGCCACCCACACCAGTCGACAAACACCCAGGAACCTACTTATTGTTAGGTGAACAGTGACAGCAGGTGTAAGGTGACTAACACCCAGGTACCTACTTACTTGTTATTCGAACAGTGACAGCAGTGTAAGGTGACTAACACCCAGGTACCTACATACTTGTTATTTGAACAGTGACAGCAGGTGTAAGGTGACTAACACCCAGGTACCTACTTACTTGTTATTCGAACAGTGACAGCAGGTGTAAGGTGACTAACACCCAGGTACCTACTTACTTGTTATTCGAACAGTGACAGCAGGTGTAAGGTGACTAACACCCAGGTACCTACTTACTTGTTATTCGAACAGTGACAGCAGGTGTAAGATGACTAACACCCAGGTACCTACTTACTTGTTATTCGAACAGTGACAGCAGGTGTAAGGTGACTAACACCCAGGTACCTACTTACTTGTTATTCGAACAGTGACAGCAGGTGTAAGGTGACTAACACCCAGGTACCTACTTACTTGTTATTCGAACAGTGACAGCAGGTGTAAGGTGACTAACACCCAGGTACCTACTTACTTGTTATTCGAACAGTGACAGCAGGTGTAAGGTGACTAACTCCCAGGTACCTACTTACTTGTTATTCGAACAGTGACAGCAGGTGTAAGGTGACTAACACCCAGGTACCTACTTACTTGTTATTCGAACAGTGACAGCAGGTGTAAGGTGACTAACACCCAGGTACCTACTTACTTGTTATTCGAACAGTGACAGCAGGTGTAAGGTGACTAACACCCAGGTACCTACTTACTTGTTATTCGAACAGTGACAGCAGGTGTAAGGTGACTAACACCCAGGTACCTACTTACTTGTTATTCGAACAGTGACAGCAGGTGTAAGGTGACTAACACCCAGGTACCTACTTACTTGTTATTCGAACAGTGACAGCAGGTGTAAGGTGACTAACACCCAGGTACCTACTTACTTGTTATTCGAACAGTGACAGCAGGTGTAAGGTGACTAACACCCAGGTACCTACTTACTTGTTATTCGAACAGTGACAGCAGGTGTAAGGTGACTAACACCCAGGTACCTACTTACTTGTTATTCGAACAGTGACAGCAGGTGTAAGGTGACTAACACCCAGGTACCTACTTACTTGTTATTCGAACAGTGACAGCAGGTGTAAGGTGACTAACACCCAGGTACCTACTTACTTGTTATTCGAACAGTGACAGCAGGTGTAAGGTGACTAACACCCAGGTACCTACTTACTTGTTATTCGAACAGTGACAGCAGGTGTAAGGAAAACTGCCCAACTTTTCCACGGACACTCAGTGAATTTAGGAACTTAATTACTTGATCACTAATGCGTCAGTGTTACTTGTCATACAACTATCAACTATCAACTATCAACTCGCAGTTTCTTATTCTCAAAATTGTTCATTTGGAGACCCATTAATTTTTTCACCTCGAGTTCTCAATGACTTCCTAATTATCGTGAGAAAATTCCCATCCAACGTTTGCCTTTCCACCTGATTTATTGCCAGTGAAATGAATTTTTCTTAGATGTCCATTGAGTGTAATTGGGTGGCGCGCCTGTTTTGTTTTACTGAACGGAGAATCGAGCCTCCACTATTCCTTACGTTGAATGGCCCACACGGGTGTGTCGTTTCCACTCGCTTTCTTATCTTACTAAAAATAAATAATTTCAGACCTCATCTGTCCCTTTCTCATTCGTTTATTAATGTGGAGAAGAAAGAATATCCGCGGGGGCGTTGACCCCCTGGAACACCCTCCAGGTAGACTCTATATAGTCTCCAGGTAGACTCTATATAGACTCCAGGTAGACTCTACATAGACTCCAGGTAGACTCTAGATAGACTCCAGGTAGACTCTAGATAGACTCCAGGTAGACTCTACATAGACTCCAGGTAGACTGAAGATAGACTTCAGGTAGAATTGATGAGCTGGGGACCAATGAGGGTTTCAGTGTTTCTCATTATTAAATTACATTATCTAGGCTCTTTCATGACTGAATTTCTCATTTCAGGTTTAAGGAGCCTGGAGTAATGAACCTGGGGGTCTAAATGAAAGACTAACAAGGATAGATGAGTAACCCAGGGGAAGATTACCAGTGTAGTGGAGTGTGGAGTAACCCAGGGTAAGATTACCAGTGTAGTGGAGTGTGAAGTGTGGAGTAACCCAGAGTAAGATTACCAATGTAGTGGAGTGTGAAGTGTGGAGTAACCCAGAGTAAGATTACCAATGTGGTGGAGTGTGAAGTGTGGAGTAACTCAGAGTAAGATTACCAATGTAGTGGAGTGTGAAGTGTGGAGTAACTCAGAGTAAGATTACCAATGTAGTGGAGTGTGAAGTGTGGAGTAACCCAGAGTAAGATTACCAATGTAGTGGAGTGTGAAGTGTGGAGTAACCCAGAGTAAGATTACCAATGTAGTGGAGTGTGAAGTGTGGAGTGTGAGCAGCAGCAGAGTTGCTTCGGTTGGAGGAGAGAACCAAGAGCAGGATTCTGGGAACAGCTGGTATTCATTGAACTGATTCTCTCAAATAAAATAAGGTATGTACTCGCTGATGGGTTCCATCGCTCATATTATACATAGTTTGTATAATCAAAATATTGTTAAGGACCTGACCCCTCGGCCCCTCTCCCATACCCCTGCATAGTGGCACCTTAAATATTACTGGCGACATATAGCGCAATGTCGGTAAGTGGATTAAAATAATACACGATTGCAGAAACGAACTTTACCAGGATTTTTTTGCCTAGGAAAAAAGAAATTCTTCTGTTAATAACTGCAGAAGGCAGTTTCAGTAGCGGAATGACTTAATAAAGTCTCAGTGTCTTATTTCTCCTTAAATTTATTTTTTTACGTTTGACCTGTCTCCCTATCCATGACCTAACTTGTGGCCTCAGTCTGGAGGCAGGGTGGCTCTTGTCTCTTATAAGGCCGTGTAATCAGTGTGATCATTTTCTTGATGTTCAGCTCTGAATGATACATACATAGTGTCTTTCTCACTACCTAAGATGACTAAGCTTTCCTGTAATGTGAATAAACGTACACGTCCGGATACGACAAGAAACAAACGTCTCCATACGTTGGCAGATTAAAATATCTGGCTATTTCTGCCAACGTTTTTAACCCGTACGCCGGGTCACCATCTGGAAAAGTCCCGGTACAGTACCGGTACAGTACCGAATATGTACTGAAGAAAGGTTTGTATAAAAAAAAATATAATATTACTTACTTCAACTACTGCCGAGACGAGATGTATACGAAAAGACTCAAATATGTTATCCTGATGCTACTTTGTTACTGCACTGACAGAGCTCTGAGAGTTACTGAGAATCCTATGAGGACGGGATTCAGGAAAAGGTTTCCAAAGGAGAGACAGATGTTGTCCTATTTGGGTCCTATTGAACTAATGGGTTCTAACCCTTGTTCACCGTCCTGTGTTGTTGTTTCAGTCTCATACTCTAGTGCCAGGATGGGCAACTCTGTCGTCAGTCGCCACGAGTGGCAAACTGACCATGAAAATGTGGCGAATGAGAGCTGATTCTCTTGTTAATATTCAACTGAACAACGCACTTTCTCATATTTTGTATAATGTGAAAAAGTTCACCTCTGGTAGTATATGTGCCCTCAGCACAGACTTATTGTATATGAGAGCAGTGTAGGAGCTACCCTCCTAAGTATCCTAATTGATATCTTAATATCTTTATATTTGATTTACTACGCTACCCTAGATATTTTCACTTTGTTAATAAATCTTTTAAATCATTTACTTTGGTTAGTACCCTATCAGTTGGAATCCCCTTAATCTATATAATATGTCGGATAACTGAACCAGGATACTAACTTTGTTGCAAAAGCCCAGTAACAGGCTGGATGCTAGAAGGGCTTTCCTTTCTAGTGTTCACTGGAGATATCTATTATTAATAGATATCGTGTCATTTTGTAACAAATGGGGGCCTGTCCGGGAGGTTCTTGATCCAAGGTGTTGGAGGAATTGTCCAGTTTGCCATACTAGTAACTCTATGGTCAAACACTTTGAGTAATTTCTTAATCTGAAGACTAGGAGTTTGGTCTTGTACAACATCATAGAGGATGTATGTACCTGCCCGAGTCTCTTGATCCAAGGAGATGGAAATACTGTTAATGAGCTCTGGCTCTAAGACAACCAACACTTGTGTAAATTGTAAAGTAAATTCTTACATTAGGATTCTAGCTTCCCATAATCACTCTCTCATATTGTACTTAATTTTGTGATGTATGATAAGGTGAAAAAGTTAATTGATACTCTGACTTTGTCTAAGTTACGTACTTTAAAACTTCAGACTTGTTGGCAGGTAGCCAAGCATCTGGGTGTGACGTACAACCGTAGTTACACCGCAGTAACAGTCAGAGCATTAATTAAAGATATGTTGTTTCCTGATAATACAGAGAGTTCTGATTCAGAATCAGAGTCAGAGAGCTTAGTGTCACAATTAGAAAGTATGTCGCTAATTGATGACGTAGAAGTGAGAGCAACTCAGGCAGAGGTTTCTGAGCCTAGCATTACTGCTCAGTTTTCTCTCACTCCCTCCTGTCTGCCTCAGACATTAGTTCAGAGTGTAGCTAGAAGTATGACGCAGCCTCATACTAGTACTGTTTATGCTACACCTGTCTCTACTTATACTAGACCAGATCTAGGCTCTATGGGCATGGCTGGACTAGGTGCCCGACCTAGGGTCCATCCAGATAAACCTGTTCATTTACCTTCTCCCTTGTTTGATCCTATATCTCAAGATCAATTCAACAGGATGGAACGCCTAATATTGTTGCAAACGGCACAAATTGAGGCACAGAGGAAATTGAACGAGGAAGAGTTCCATAGAGAGACTGTTCGTTTCCAGATACAACAGAGTATTAGATCTGATCAGCCTAGTAAGACTATAGAGGATACATTTAACGTGCAGAAAGCTGCCACAATGGTCCCTAAGTTTTTTGAGACAGACTTGGACACGTATTTTGATGTGTTCGAGAATCAAGCACGTGCCATGAATTGGCCACGTAAGCATTGGGCTACATTGTTGCACACAGCTTTGACTGGCAGAGCACAAACATGTACTGCGGCTTTGCCATTTGCCAAATACATTGACTATGCCACAGTCAAAGAAACCATTCTTGAGACATATAACTTGTTACCTGTGAGTTACCAACGTGTTTTTCGTACGTTACAACGACGACAGGGTCAAACTTGTGTGGAGTTTGCCCGTGAGAAAAAGCTTGCATTTGAGAGGTGGTGTCGAGCCTCCCATTGCCAGACTTATGACAGTCTCGTTCAGCTGATACTTCACGAGGAGTTCAACAACTGTATGTCTGCTGATGTACAAGAATATCTGATCGACCACACTGCCACAGATATTCTAGAGACTGCAGCATTAGCTGACAACTATGAAATTTCTCACACAATTGCACGTACTAAAACTGAGAGAAAAAAGGTAACTAAAAAATGTCCTAGGAATTGGCAAAACAAATCTGCTGATCAGTGCCGGCCTAAAACTGCTACTGTTACTTCTCGTACCTTCACCAGGAAACCTGACATTCCTGAATCTGTCCCTGTAGTTAGACAGAAGTCTAATGCTGAGAAGAAGAATGTCAAATGTAACTACTGTCTTAGGAAAGGTCATACTCGAGAATATTGCTTTAAGTTAGAAAGAGATATGAGACAAGATCGTGCGGCTGGCGCCCCCACTCAAGTCGTATCTTCGGTGCAACAAGGGCACCATCCTATTCATACTTCTGACTCCCCAGTTTTCGAGAATGTTCCTCAGAATAGATGACTAACATCAGACAGAGTATCTGATGAGAAGATTCAGTCAGCTATGAGTCCTTACTTATCGAGAGGCAAAGTAGGACTTGACGAATCTAAGCTCACTGAGATAATTACTTTCCGAGACACTGGTAGTTATCTTACGTTGTTAAGAGAAGATGTATTGCCTTTAACTAACGATACCTATACCCAGATAGATGTATTGTTAGAAGCCTATGGAGGTGCTGTTATTAAAGTTCCTCTTCACAAGGTGTACCTTGAAACAAGCTATTATTCTGGTTATATGTCAGTTGGTATTTCCAGTGGTGAATTTCCTATCAGGTCAGTGGACTTGTTGATAGGAAACGATATCCTTCAGTCAGGTATTTGTAAGGAGCCACTTGTGATTGATAATACCACTGAGGATAACTACGCAATTGAAGCATGTAGAGAGAAACCTATGTTATTCCCTCTCAGCGCAATTACCCGTGCTATGTCAAAGATACAACAACAACCATCCTTTTCTTCTGCTGAGTTAGTTGATGATAATGACTTGGGGTTGAATATGTTATTCAGTGATTCTCTGCGGCCAGGATCACTAGCTCTGACACCCCCCCTACCTCATCAACCTAGTCAAGACACAACTGATGTGATTTTAACTCACGACGATTTAATCAAGGATCAGTTTGTTGATCAGTCTTTGGAAAGACTGAGAGATATAGCAGTTACTGAGAGTGAAGCAAAGGATCTCGATAATTGTTATTATTACAGTAAAGGTGTACTCTTGGAAAAAAGTACAAGTCAGTTGACAGCTGACAGTGATTCCACCACAGTCAAGCATCTTGTTGTTTTACCAGTTACATTTCGTGAGCAAGCTCTTAATTTTGCGCACAATAGTCCCATAGGGGGACATTTGGGTGTCAGGAAGACACTTGGTAAACTGGCAAAACATTTCACTTGGCCGGGAATGAGGGACACTGTTGCTGATCATGTGCGACGATGCCACGTCTGTCAGGTGACAGGCGAACCAGCTCACTCACCTCCACCTGCTCCTCTCTTACCAATAAATCATGTGTACCACATTAATCAGTTCAAGGCATACTACGCTAGCCCTCTACCTACTGCTTCTATTCTTCCTAGACCACAGGAAGGAAACGTCAATCTGCCTGACATCTCTAGAGGTATAGAGGTGCGTTTAGAAAATTCTGTGACTCTACAATCACTCGATAATTTTCTAAGTAACCTTGATGCTGATAAAGCGAGTAATGTTAAGAACATGATTTTGCAGTACCCTGAATTGTTTAGTGATGTTCCTAAGCGTTGTACTCTGGGCGTACATGACGTTGATGTACAGGGAGCATCACCTATTAAACAATCACCATACAGAATGAGTCCAACGAAACAGAGCATTGAGAGAAGAAGTTGACTTTTTGTTATCTCATGGACTTATTGAACGCAGTAAAAGTCCATGGGCCTCACCGTGTATATTAGTGCCCAAGCCTGACGGTAGTTTCAGGATGTGTACTGATTATAGGAAAGTGAACTCTGTCACCTTGCCTGATGGTTATCCTTTACCTCGCATAGACGACCTGATTGATCGTGTGTCAGGAGCACAGTATGTCAGCCGTTTAGATCTCTTACGAGGATATTATCAAGTCCCGCTTACTGAACGTGCTCAAGAAATATCTGCCTTCACTGTTCAAGATGGATTGTTCAACTATCTCGTCACTCCGTTCGGCTTGTGTAATGCTGCTTCGTCATTTCAACGTATTATGAACGAGTTGACCTACGACTTAGACGGAGTAGAAGCCTATCTTGACGATTTAGTGGTGTACAGTGACGAATGGGAACAACACTTGACACGTCTCAGAGCTTTGTTTGAGAAACTGACACATTATAATTTCACTGTTAACTTGGCTAAGTGTAGTTTTGGTCAAGCCAAGATTACCTATCTAGGTTTTTGTATAGGCCAAGGTGAAGTTGCTCCTATTGATGCTAAAGTTCGTGCTATTGCAGCATTTCCAGTACCACAGGATAGGAAGGGTGTGCAAAGATTCCTGGGTATGGCAGGTTATTATCGCAGGTTCTGTCCTAACTTTGCTCAAGTTGCTGCTCCTCTCACTGAGCTCACTAGTAGCAAAGTCCAGTTCATCTGGACTCAAGATTGTTCAGACTCATTTACAAGGTTGAAGCGCTTGCTTTCCTCTGCTCCTGTTTTGCAGAGTCCTAACTTCAACCTACCTTTCTGTCTGCATATAGATGCGAGTGGTTATGCAGTGGGAGCGGTATTGATGCAAAAATCCACCTCCACTGACATATTGCATCCTATCTGCTACTATTCTTCTAAACTCAAACGACATCAGAAAAACTATGCCACTATTGAAAAAGAGGCACTAGCTCTCGTGGTGTCGTTAGAACATTTTGATGTATATTTGGGTACTTCTCCTTTTAAGATAAATGTATTTTCTGACCACAATCCTCTCACCTATATTAACACAATGAAGAGTAAAAATGCTAGGATAATGAGGTGGGCTCTCAGAATCCAGCCATACTCCATAAGTATTAAACATATCAGTGGTCGATGTAATGTAATTGCTGACGCTCTGTCACGTCCTTGATTATCATTACAGCATTTAAATTAACGTAAAATTTTGTGCCCGATATACTATTTTGTTACTTGCTACTTTGTTTCATTAAGTAAAGTAACGTAAATTCAATACTGCCCATATAATTTTATGAATTCATGTCTAATTATAATTTCTTTCCATGTATCTACAGTAATGTGTTTTGTATGTTGGTGTGTTGTGAAGGAGATATGGAGAGAAGCTGAGTGTGTGTGTAGTGTTGGGTGGGCGATGTTTGTTACCGAGCAGACTGCTCCGCGGTGACCCCCCCCACTTCTCTACACGCCTTATTCTCTCAAGCTTCCTCATGGAGTCCAGTCCTTGCTGCTTCACATTCCACTACCACTGTATTAGAGTGGAATGTCGTCTCCTATCGCACAAGACTGCTGTTGTGTAGTCGTCACCACTATGACCACCACTGTTCGAGCCTCAGATGTCTCTATGCTGTCACCTCTACATCAGTGTATGGGCATAACCGTGATTATGCTGATATACGAAGTTGTATACTACCCTAGTACGAGGGACATATCCTAGTGAAATGACACTGTAGAAAAGTTTAAGAGTTAACTGAAGGTCTCTGAGATGTTGATACTTAAGAAATATTTGAGACATGAGACATTACTACTTCTCCTAGTGCGACCGTTTGTCGTGATGGGGGGGTGTTGCGCCCCTTGAACTGGGCCTCAATGTATATAATGTATATTTCAATTTTCTATAATTTTATATTGCGAATATTCTCGATTATAGCTAAATCGTTAATATTTTGCTTTATATTATTATTAGACTATTATTTAACTTAGCTATATATATTAGGTAGGATATTATATTATGTTGTGCTCGAGAGTGTGTAGTAACTGCCTTGGTGTTGGCAAACGACTGTTAGGCTGCCGGCGTCTTGTTGCGGAGGGGAGTCAGTCTCTGGACACACCTGAGCTGGGTGGTTGTTCCTCTTGCGTCTCTCTCTCTGGCCTGCTGCCCTCGTCGAGTCAACTCCTCACTCTTGTTGTTCTCGACATTAGACTCTGTTGGGTAGAGTATGAATTCGTTGGTGAGGCGAATCATACTTCTCAGAACTCTGTGTAACTCTGTTCACAGAGAATAGACTAGACAGTGATTATTCGACGTTTTTCTGGGTTGTGTGTCACTTTGACACTCTCTGATAAAACTCAGGTCTCAAGCTATAGCTCTGGACCTACTTCGATAAGGCATCTGTGCACTGACACAGTTTGGGATTTTTTATGCTGAACCTAGTTTCAGTAGGATGGGAGTTTTGTGACTGCTTTGGAGGATCTACTGATGGTCCCCAGTTAGGGTCGATTTTCAATCTCCTTGTTCCTGATGCTGTGTTGCTGTTGCCTGTTATAGTGCTGTTCTGCGAAGTGGTCATTTTACTAGACAATCAAGCTGTTATGGTTGTAAATTTGTTAGTACAGCTAGCTTATGAGAAGTTGTTCAGTCGTACACTGGTTGAGTCGAGTCATAGTTACCGGGAGCACACTCGTACACACATTTATTATTATATATATTATTGTTATTAGTGACATTGTACCTGATGGTACCTCTGAGTCATTTATATATATGTGCCCTCAGCACAGACTTATTGTATATGAGAGCAGTGTAGGAGCTACCCTCCTAAGTATCCTAATTGATATCTTAATATCTTTATATTTGATTTACTACGCTACCCTAGATATTTTCACTTTGTTAATAAATCTTTTAAATCATTTACTTTGGTTAGTACCCTATCAGTTGGAATCCCCTTAATCTATATAATATGTCGGATAACTGAACCAGGATACTAACTTTGTTGCAAAAGCCCAGTAACAGGCTGGATGCTAGAAGGGCTTTCCTTTCTAGTGTTCACTGGAGATATCTATTATTAATAGATATCGTGTCATTTTGTAACATACAACTATCAACTATCAACTATCAACTCGCAGTTTCTTATTCTCAAAATTGTTCATTTGGAGACCCATTAATTTTTTTCACCTCGAGTTCTCAATGACTTCCTAATTATCGTGAGAAAATTCCCATCCAACGTTTGCCTTTCCACCTGATTTATTGCCAGTGAAATGAATTTTTCTTAGATGTCCATTGAGTGTAATTGGGTGGCGCGCCTGTTTTGTTTTACTGAACGGAGAATCGAGCCTCCACTATTCCTTACGTTGAATGGCCCACACGGGTGTGTCGTTTCCACTCGCTTTCTTATCTTACTAAAAATAAATAATTTCAGACCTCATCTGTCCCTTTCTCATTCGTTTATTAATGTGGAGAAGAAAGAATATCCGCGGGGCGTTGACCCTGAACACTCTCAGGTAGACTCTATATAGTCTCAGGTAGACTCTATATAGACTCCAGGTAGACTCTACATAGACTCCAGGTAGACTCTAGATAGACTCAGGTAGACTCTAGATAGACTCCAGGTAGACTCTACATAGACTCCAGGTAGACTGAAGATAGACTTCAGGTAGAATTGATGAGCTGGGACCAATGAGGGTTTCAGTGTTTCTCATTATTAAATTACATTATCTAGGCTCTTTCATGACTGAATTTCTCATTTCAGGTTTAAGGAGCCTGGAGTAATGAACCTGGGGTCTAAATGAAAGACTAACAAGGATAGATGAGTAACCCAGGGAAGATTACCAGTGTAGTGGAGTGTGGAGTAACCAGGGTAAGATTACCAGTGTAGTGGAGTGTGAAGTGTGGAGTAACCCAGAGTAAGATTACCAATGTAGTGGAGTGTGAAGTGTGGAGTAACCCAGAGTAAGATTACCAATGTGGTGGAGGTGAAGTGGAGTAACTCAGAGTAAGATTACCAATGTAGTGGAGTGTGAAGTGTGGAGTAACTCAGAGTAAGATTACCAATGTAGTGGAGTGTGAAGTGTGGAGTAACCCAGAGTAAGATTACCAATGTAGTGGAGTGTGAAGTGTGGAGTAACCCAGAGTAAGATTACCAATGTAGTGGAGTGTGAAGTGTGGAGTGTGAGCAGCAGCAGAGTTGCTTCGGTTGGAGGAGAGAACCAAGAGCAGGATTCTGGGAACAGCTGGTATTCATTGAACTGATTCTCTCAAATAAAATAAGGTATGTACTCGCTGATGGGTTCCATCGCTCATATTATACATAGTTTGTATAATCAAAATATTGTTAAGGACCTGACCCCTCGGCCCCTCTCCCATACCCCTGCATAGTGGCACCTTAAATATTACTGGCGACATATAGCGCAATGTCGGTAAGTGGATTAAAATAATACACGATTGCAGAAACGAACTTTACCAGGATTTTTGCCTAGGAAAAAGAAATTCTTCTGTTAATAACTGCAGAAGGCAGTTTCAGTAGCGGAATGACTTAATAAAGTCTCAGTGTCTTATTTCTCCTTAAATTTATTTTTTACGTTTGACCTGTCTCCCCATCCATGACCTAACTTGTGGCCTCAGTCTGGAGGCAGGGTGGCTCTTGTCTCTTATAAGGCCGTGTAATCAGTGTGATCATTTTCTTGATGTTCAGCTCTGAATGATACATACATAGTGTCTTTCTCACTACCTAAGATGACTAAGCTTTCCTGTAATGTGAATAAACGTACACGTCCGGATACGACAAGAAACAACGTCTCCATACGTTGGCAGATTAAAATATCTGGCTATTTCGCCAACGTTTTTAACCCGTACGCCGGGTCACCATCTGAAAAGTCCGGTACAGTACCGGTACAGTACCGAATATGTACTGAAGAAAGGTTTGTATAAAAATATAATATTACTTACTTCAACTACTGCCGAGACGAGATGTATACGAAAGACTCAAATATGTTATCCTGATGCTACTTTGTTACTGCACTGACAGAGCTCTGAGAGTTACTGAGAATCCTATGAGGACGGGATTCAGGAAAAGGTTTCCAAAGGAGAGACAGATGTTGTCCTATTTGGGTCCTATTGAACTAATGGGTTCTAACCCTTGTTCACCGTCCTGTGTTGTTGTTTCAGTCTCATACTCTAGTGCCAGGATGGGCAACTCTGTCGTCAGTCGCCACGAGTGGCAAACTGACCATGAAAATGTGGCGAATGAGAGCTGATTCTCTTGTTAATATTCAACTGAACAACGCACTTTCTCATATTTTGTATAATGTGAAAAAGTTCACCTCTCATTTCGTTATAATTGTGGCTACATTGGAAAACAGGTTGGCCAGCCATGCTCCAGTGCCTGTGCAATACGTACACATCACGTCACGACATCCACTAACAATAGCTCCCGTACTGAGTCTATTCCTCTCACCATACCTTGCTGTTCCTGACTTACTGAAGCTACTATGAGTTCCGTCACACACAGCATCCAAAGCAAGTACATAATATCTGGCCAACAAATGCACCTCAGGAATTCATCAGGAGCCCAATGACATAGAGCCAGTAAAAATCTGCTTTCCAAATAATGAGCTCTTCATGGGTACGCTAGATATACGTAGCCTCAATGTAGTCGTCTGCCAAGACGTTCAACTCAGTATATACGGAAGATAAAACGCTTCTTAATGTGACCTGCAGTAAGGTGCGATATGCTCCAGAGGTCCTGAAAGTAAGAGCCTCAGCATCCCTGAACGTTACCAGCTACCTAAGAGCACCTGTAAAACGGGCCAGTTGCAGCTTTAATGACCACCAGTCCCACCTGTTAAGCAGTCCCTGTTACAAGAGTTGTACTGGTGGTGCTGGTGATGGTAGTACTGGTAGTGCTGATAGTATTAGTGATGCTGGTAGTGCTGGTGATGCTGGTAGTGCTAGTAGTATAGTGGTAGTATTAGTAGTGCAGGAAGTATGGATGGTGCTGCTAATACTGGTGGTGTTGGTAGTACTGGTGGTGCTGGTAACACTGATGCTAGTAGTACTGGAGGTAATGGGAGTACTGGTGGTGCAAATAGTGCTGATAGTACTGGTGGTGCTGGTAGCTCTGGTGATGCTGGTAGTACTGATGGTAGTAATGGTGGTGCAGGTAGTACTGGTGATGCTGGTAGTACTGGTGGTGCTGATAGTACTGATAGTACTGGTGATGCTGGTAGTATTGGTGATGCTGATAGTACTGGTGATGCTGTTACTACTGGTAGTGCTGGTAGTACTGGTGATGCTGGTAGTACTGGTGATGCTGGTAGTACTGATAGTACTGGTGATGCTGTTAGTACTGGTAGTGCTGGTAGTACTGGTGATGCTGGTAGTACTGGTGATGCTGGTAGTGCTGGTGGTGCTGGTAGTACTGGTGGTGCTGGTAGTACTAGTGGTGCTGGTAGTACTGGTGATGCTGGTAGTACTGGTGATGCTGGTAGTACTGGTGATGCTGGTAGTACTGGCAGTGCTGGTAGTACTGGTGATGCTGTTAGTACTGGTGATGCTAGTAGTACTGGTGATGCTGGTAGTACCAGTGATGCTGATAGTACTGGTAATGCTGATAGTATTGGTAATGCTGGTAGTACTGGTGGTGCTGGTAGTACTGGTGGTGCTGGTAGTACTGGTGATGTTGGTAGTACTGGTGATGCTGGTAGTACTGGTGATGCTGGTAGTACTGGTGGTGCTGGTAGTACTGGTGGTGCTGGTAGCACTGGTGGTGCTGGTAGTACTGGTGATGCTGGTAGTAATGGTGGTGCAAGAAGAATCAGAGGTGCTGTAAATATTGTTGGTTCTGGTATCATTGGTGGTGCTAGTGCAAGTAGTAGTTAGTAGTAGTAATAGTGGTGGTGGTGGTTGTGGTAGTGGTGGTGGTGGTACTAGTAGTAGTAGTAGCTGTGGTGGTGGTGGTGGTAGACGAAGTGGTGGTGGTAATAGTGGTGGTGATAGTGGTAGTGGTGGGGTGGTAGTAGTGGTGGTGGTGATAATGATGGTGGTTGTGGTAGTATGATGGTAGTGGTGGTGGTGGTAGTGGTAGTGGTGGTAGTAGTGGTGGTGGTAGTAGTGGTGGTAGTGGTGGTGGTAGAGGCAGTGGTGTGGTATCTCCCGGGTGGGCGTGGTGAGTAATGGTGGTTGGTGCCCCAGGGTCGGGCATCATAGGGGCCGCTGGGCTCCCCGCTGAGACTAACAAAACACACAGGTCGTCCAGCGCCGCCAAATATGCCGTCCCTCCTGCCACCAGCAACACTGGCGCAACCACCACCTACCCTACGTCGCCGCCTCCTTCACCTTCCAGTCTCACTCCACACCTGTGGACGCCTGTGAATTCTCCCCCTAGGCCCCTGGGAATGCCTAAGGGAAAGGAGCATACTCTCTCTCTCTTTGGGAAGTTTCCCGAGAGTCACTTCGCTGCCGGGCAAGGGGCAAGTGGAGGTGTTCCTTGGGTCATTACTGCCTCACCTTTCCTTAAGCCTTTCATCTGCACTTACAGCAATAAAAGCTGATCCTGATTTTCACCAGTGACAAACTATCTGCGGCCTTTCATCGTGATGGTATCGGGGAATAAGTGTGGTACTAAGGCAGCTAACGTAGTGCACAATGCGACCGCCCGCGGCATGACTCCCCAGTGATACCGCGAAAGGCGGTATTGGTGTTGGTACTCGCGGACGGGCGGGCGGTGCTGGTGTCCTGATAGTGATAGGGTACGAACTTTTTGTGGCGTCTCTTATCACCGTCTCACTCACTTAAGGAGTCCTTCGAAGGTAAGATGTTTCCATTTTGTACCGAACACTTATGAAGTAGAGAGGATTCTTAAATATACTTAGCAAACGTGTATTTGTGTGTGTGTGTGAACTCACCTAATTGTGGTTGCAGGGGTCAATTCGTAGCTTCTGGCCTCGCCTCTTCACTGGTCCACTCTCTCCCTGCTCCTTGACCTTTATCATACCTCTTCTTAAAGCTATGTATAGTACCTGCCTCCACTACCTCACTTTCCAAACTATTTCACTTCCTGACAACTCTATGACTGAAGAAATACTTCCTAACATCCCTATGACTCATCTGAGTCTTCAACTTCCAATTGTGACCTCTTGTTGCTGTGTCCCATTTCTGGAACATCCTGTTCCTGTCCACCTTGTCGATCCCTTTCAGTATTTAATATGTCGTTATCATGTTTCCCCTGTCCCTCCTGTTCTTCAGTGTCGTCAGGTCGAGTTCCCTTAACCTCTCCTCGTATGACATGCCCCTTAGCTCCGGGACTAGTCTTGTTGGAAACCTTTGCACCTTCTCTAGTTTCCTGACATGCTTGGCCAGATGTTCCAAACTGGAGTTGCATACTCCAATATAGGCCTCACGTACACGGTGTACAGGGTCAAGAACGATTCCTTACTGAGATGCCGGAATGTTGTTCTTAGGTTCGCTAAGTCGCCAATATGCTGCAGCAGTTATTTGGCTAATATGCACCTCAGGAGATGTGCTCGGTATTATACACACTCCAAGGTCCAAGGTCCTTTTCCTTGAGTGAGGTTTGTAGTCTATGGCACCCTTGACTAATCTGTCTGCGGTCTTTTTTGCCCTACCTCGATCTTCATGACTTTGCACTTAATGGGGTTGAACTCCAGGAGCCAGTTGCTGGACTAAGTCTGTAGCCTGTCCAGATCCCTCTGTAGTAGTCCTGCCTTGTCCTCCTCCGACTGAATTCTCCTTATTATCTTCATATCGTCTGCAAACAGGGACCCTTCTGAGTCTATTCCTTCCGTCATGTTCACATACACCAGAAACAGCACTGCTCCTAGGACTGACCCTTGTGGAACCCCGCTCGCTACAGGCGCCTACTCTAACACTTCATCACGTACCATGACTCGCTGCAGCCTTCCTGTCAGGTATTCTCTGATCCTTTGCAGTGCCTTCCCTTTTATACTTGCATGGTCCTCCAGCTTTTGCACTAATCTCTTGTGTGGAGCTGTGTCGAAAGCCCTCTTACAGTACAAGAAAAGCAATGTACCCACCCCTCTCTCTCTCTCTTGTCTTGCTGCTTTCACCTTGTCAAAGAACTCTAGTAGGTTTGTGACACAGGATTTCCGTCTCTGAATTCGTGCTCGTTGTCGTTTATAATCTTATGATAATTCTCCTGATAATCTTCTCCATGACTTTGCATACTATTCATGTCAGTGACACTGGTCTGTAGTTTAGTACCTCATGTCTGTCTCCTTTTTTAAAAATGGGACTACATTTGCTGTCTTCCATACCTCAGGTAGTCTCCCTGTTTCGATAGATGTGTTGAAAATTGTTATTAGTGGTACACAGAGCACTTCTGCTCCTTCTCTCAGGATCCACGGAGAGATGCTGTCCGGCCCCATCGACGTTGAGATATCTAGTTCGCTTAGCAGCCTCTTCACTTCCTCCCTGGTTGTATGTATCGTGTCCAGCACTTGTTGGTGTATCCCACCTCTCCGTCTTTCTGGAGTTCTTTCTGTCTCCACTGTGAATACTTCTTTGAATCTCATGTTGAGCTCCTCACATACTTCAAGGTCGTTTCTTGTAAACTCCCCTTTTTCCTTCTTGAGCCTGATTTCCTGGTCTTTAACTGTTGTTTTCTTCTTGATGTGACTGTACACAGCTTCGGGTCAGACTTGGCTTTTGCTGCTATGTCATTTTCATATTGTACCTGTTTATATTCATTTCTTGCTCTTTGACTACTCTCCTTTTCCAGGGTCCTTTGCCTTCTATACTTTTTCTATTCTTTAGCATACTTGGTTTTAGCCTCGCTTTCTCATTATATCTGTTGCCCTTGGGTACAAACCACTCCTCTGCTTCCTTGCATATTGCTGTCACATATTCCATCATCTCATTTACTGTTTTCCCTGCCAGTTCTCTGTCCCACTGGACCTCGTGCAGGAAATTCCTCATTCCTGTGTAGTCCCCCTCTTGCAATTTGGCTTCATTCTTCCTGCCCTATGTACTATGTATTTGAAGCATAGAACCACGTGATCACTAGCTCCGAGAGGTCTTTCCTATTTAATGTCTTCAATATCTAGACTACTCAAGGTGAATACTTGGTCCAATCTTGCTGGTTCATCCTCTTCCCTCTCTCTGGTAGTGTCCCTAATGTGTTAATGAATGAGATTTTCTAGTACCACCTCCAACATCTTAGCCCTCTACGTGAGCCCCCTTGTGGCTCCAGGTTTTCCCAGTCGATTTCTTTGTGATTGCAGTCACCCACAATCAGTAGCTTTGCCCTGCCCACATGGGCCCTTCTGACCACTTCAGCCAGTGTGTCAATCATCTCTCTATTACTCTCATCATATTCTTGTCTTTTCCTCCTGCTATTCATTTGTGGGTTATACATCACCGCAATCACCACCTTGGAACTTTCGGTCTGAAGTGTTCCTATACTGTAGTCCCTTGCTTCTCTTCCGTCTCCTCTCTTCCACTCCTCAAAGTCCCATCGGTTTTTTGATGAGCATTTCCACTCCTCCACCCCCACTGTTCCCTCTGTCTTTCCTCAGGATCTGATATCCAGTTGGAAAGATGGCATTTGTTATCATTCCTGAGAGCTTTGTTTCTGTGAAGGCTATGATGTCTAGTGACACCTCTGTGATTGTATTAATATTGGTAGAATTACCGACACTATGTTAAGTAAAAGGACACAAGTTCAACTAATGGGACATTTTATTGTGGCAACGTTTCACTCTCTAGGAGCTTTGTCAAGGTTGACAAAGCTCCTGGAAAGCGAGACATCACCGCAATAAAATGTCACATTAGTTGCACTTGTGTTGTTTTACTTAAAACCTCTGTGATTCTTTCGTGTCACACCTCCCACTGGTATGTGGTTGATTGCTTTAGCCGTGGTTTCTCCTGCGGGATCCTGTCCTGCACCGTTTCTGTCCTGAAAATCAGCTTGACTGGCCGACTTGTCTCCTTCAAGTACTCCCTTATTCTCTGAATTTTTTTTAGCTCAGACATATCCTCCTCTCCTGTTTGTTTGATGATATTTTCAATCTCTTGTTTTTCTTTCCACAGTCTTTTTTTTCTTCGCTCTCCTGAAGCCCAAAGATGAAGAGTGACCTCTCCCTCTCCTTCTCTCATTGTTTTCCCTCCGCGTCTCTGGGTCCCGTTTATACATAGCCATCACCTCCTTTATTAGTTCCTGTACCTCCGGGGGGCCTGGTCATGCCTTCACATGAGGCCTGTTTCCTCCGCCTGTGCCCTCCTCACATGTGCCTGCTCCTTATTTACATACTACTGTCCCTGTGCCCAACAGCATGCCCTCTTCGTTCCTTGACCTTTCCTGGTGACCTGTTAGGACCTCAGTCTAGGTTTTGTCTCCTTCTTTCCTTCAGATCCCTAGTTTAATATTGGGGTACCTGCTCCAGATGCCATGGCCCCTCAGGTTGTTGGCCCTATATCTCGCTTCAGCATATTTACTTTATCTTCTAGAGTTTGTATCTTGGCTTCAGCTGACGACTCCCACTTCTCTGTCTCCATCCTCGCATTAAGCTCGTCTAGTTTGCTTTCCCACACTTGGTCCATCTTTACCCACAGCTCTTCCATGCACTCTTCATCTGTTTGTTTGTTGTGTGTGTGTGTGTGTGTGTGTGTGTGTGTGTGTGTGTGTGTGTGTGTGTGTGTGGGTATTCGCCTATTTGTACTCACCTACTTGTGGATGCAGAGGTCGATTCACAGCCCCTGGCCTCGCCTCTTCGCTGATTGCTACTAGGTCCACTCTCTGACTGTTGCCCACTTTCTGCCAACTCTATGACCGAAGAAATACTAACATCCCTGTGAGTCATCTGAGTTTTCAACTTTCAGTTGTGACCCCTTGTTGCTGTGTCCCATTTCTGAAATATTCTGTCCCTATCCACCTTGTCAATTCCTCTCAGTATTTTATATGTCATTATCAAATCCCCTCTGTCCCTCCTGTCTTCCAGTGTTGTCAGGTTGAGGGACGTCTTCCAATTATGTAATGATTGTTTTGATAAAGCCACTGGCGGGCGAAACTTCTACAACAAAGATATGTTTCCTTTATTTATTCTTGTCTTCCATTTATACACCTCAGTTCATTCTCCTCTGTATTTGACGAAACGTTTCCTTACCTAATTGTTACATATGTGTCTTAATTATCACCTTAATCATATCCCCATTAATTCTAAGCCTTTCTAGTGCAGATTTAGTGTCCTCGGTCTATCCTCGTAGGAAAGATTTCAGATACATGGGATCTTGAGCAGTTTGTCACTGTCCAACTTATCAATTCCTTTCAATATTTTCTTAAATTTCTATAACGTCAGCCACTTCTATCCTCTAAATTCATCAGATTTAGCTCATTTAGGTCATATTACTTAGTTTCAGAACTAGTATTTTGACATTTTAATTAAGTATGAGTGCTATATGTATGTTGCATACTCAAAAAAGAATAAGAAGTCACAATACCATGGCTGCAACAATACACACATAATCCACACTTAGGAGACTGTAACCTACTTGTAAGTGACACAAAGAAGCGAGAAGGGAAGGGAGCTAGAATATATGAGAGAGGGCAGGGGAAGAGAGTGGTAGAATGGGAGGAGAGAGTAGTAGTAGTAGTGGTGGCAGAAGCAATAGTAGTAGGGGTAGTAGTAGTAGTGGTGCAGCAGTGGTATCCCTCTACGTCCCATCATTTCCTGTAGAGGTTCTGTCTCTTATTCTCTTGCCTCTTGGCTGGCCAAATCTCTCACTTCTTTTCTTGGTTCTTTTTCTCCCGCTCATCTCCGTCACTCGCAAGACTTCATTGAACGTGTTCGGTCACTTCCAACTTGTAAGAGGCTCAGTCTTGATGTTGAGTCCCTCTTCATTAATGTCCCTCCTGATGATGTCTTTCTTGAAAATTTTCGCCTTTGTGTGGATTCCAACTCTTTTTCCTAATATGTACTGCATACTCCAAGATAGGTCTGACATATGCTTTATATAGTGCAGTGAATGACTCTTTGTTAATGCTCCTGAAAGCTAACGTTACTTGATATTTCTAAGATTTCTGAAAGCTAATGTTACTGGATATTTACCAGACGAGCATTTGCTGATTAAGTTGTTTGGTTAGTGAGCATCTTAGGTGATATGATTGGTACTATACCCATCTCATTTTTCTCAGAGTTTCTACTTCGTTTTGGGTCTTCTTTCTCCTTCCCAAATTTTGAAAGCTTTGCATTTGATGGGGTTAAATTCTAATAGCCATTTTTCTGACCAATGTTGCAGCTTGTCCAGGTTCACCTGTAGTCTTTGCTAGTTCTCTTCTGTTTGAATTTTCTTCATAAGTATCACATGAACTTCAAACAGCAACACTTCTGACTCCATTTCTTTTGTTATTTTCTTTATACAAATGACTTGGTACTAAACCTTGTGGAACTCCGCTCATCACACATGCCAATTCTTAGACTGCTACCCAGACAATCATACTTGTTTCTTTCTTGTTAATTATTCCTTGATTCCCTGTAGTACCTTCTCTGTTGTTATGCCTGCTCACCTTGCTTATGTTCAAGTCTCTTGTGTGTTACTGTACTGGGAGCTTCTTACTGTCCAAAAATATGCAATCCACTCATGTCTCTCTTCTGCCTCCCTTCTGTTATCTTGTTATGGTACTTCAGCAGGTTTGTGAGACAGGATTTACCCTCTCTAAAGCTGTGCTGGTTGTAATGTATGAATCTGCTTCTTTCTAGGAGCTCCACCATTCTTATCTACGCCATAACCATACTATGCATGTCAGTGATACTCCCCTGTAGTGTAATGCCTGTTCCCTTAAATACTGGGACTACATTTGCTGTCTTACACGCCTATGACAATTTTCCTCCATCATTTGACTTGTTAAAAGTTGAGGATAATAGTTTGCACAATGCTTCTGCTCTTTCTCTCTCTTTCACAAAACCCACAGATACATATTATTAAGTTTAATTTTTTTTCGAGGTATCTAGTACTTATTGATTCATTTGATTCATTCTTCCTCTTTGACTCTCGGGTAATATTTCTATTTCTTCCCTAAAATAATTCCGTGAATCTTATGTTCATCTCCTAGCAGACATAATGATCATTCTTTGTGACCTCATCTCATCTTGCACTGCACAGCATCCCCAGCGATAAGGATGCTGGAGGACATCTCCAGCAGTTTCCGTTTCCTCCCAAGCCCCCGCAAGCAATTGGAGGAAACGTCCAGAGCAGTAGTGTTATTGTCAGTTCTTGTATATGACCGACAGTAACTGGTCCAGACCAGCGATCAACTTCCATTGAGACCACCAAGCCGGAGAACACAGATGTTCGTTGCACTAAATTCTCTGCTCCTCGGCTTAATAATATTAATAATGTGATGCTGAAAGCAATCCCTTCAGGGTCCTGTGTAAAGTGCTTAATCTGTGGATAATCATTTGCTCGTTGCCAGAACCGCTTTTGCACTAATATGATTGTCCTCGTACCTAAATTGCCAACTCATGGGAGCTTAATTAAGGACTGTAGACTATTTATCATGTTTTTGGTCTTAGTCTGGCTATTCTTTAAGATCCTCCTTGCAGCCAGAATCTCCTGAGCCATCAATATCGACAGGAGACAGAAAGCTTCATCCCAGTGAACACACGTGCTGAGAACCTGGCGATGTTAGACACACACACCTGGGTAAGGCCCTTGCGCTCAACTATGTGAAGTACGTAGACTTGATAAAGACTTTTGATAACGTTTCGTATCACACTATAAGGTAATGCATGTCTAGGAGATATTCCAATGCTTGTCAACACATTGATAATATCGAACTACAGTGGTATCCAGAGGAAGATCGGAAAGATCCTGGTCACGAGTGGAGTGAAACAAGGAGATCCTCTCTCCTAGTTCATTTTTAACCTTGTGATCAAACAGGCAATCACACTAATTGTAGTTATTAGTGGATGTGAGTAAACACCACTATGCATACTTTAGTATACAGACCTGTGCTTGCTGACGATCTCGTTCTGGTTCCGAAAACCAGTGGTAGTAGTCTAGAGACGGTTATTGATGTTGTATGCAGTACCCTGACTGGGGAGGCTTTGAGGTCAACCCTGGAAATTGCCGATCAATGAGCCTTGAAGTCGATGCACCATGAGTTGCATTGACGAGTACAAGTTCCTGGGGTACTCGCTGGATTCGGCAGATTTTCTTATGTGTCCCCATTTGAGAAGGATTTCTGAAGCATCACAGTTGCTCCTCCCACTCAAGCCTCAACATAGGCTCATACTCCTCCGATATTTTCTGATAGAATAATTGGTTTAGAAAATCGACAAGATGATGCGTAAGACACTTGTGCAACACTTGGGAATCTGGAAATGTTTCCAGAATAAAGATTCCCAAGTGTTGCACAAGTGTTTTATTCATCATCACGTGATACCAAGACTCACCACTGCCTCGTCCTCCAGGTTGCAAGGAAGTCCTTGCAAATGGCTTCCTCTGCCGCACTATTCTCCAGTTTTATTCTCTCATGGACAAATCACAGAACGGGTGGGGGTTGAATCCATGGCACTTGAGTCCTAAAACTCACAGGCCAGTGTGAGTATTAGGACTCACTTGCCATGGTTCAAACCCCACCCGTTCCCTGATCTGGTTGTACTCGTATTATTACGATTTCGCGAGGCTTTCCTAGACTCGTCGCGGACCTTGGATTGGAATAACGCAATTTTATCTCCACAATCCGCATGCAAAAACAAAGGCGACTAATATCACTGCTTACCTCTGCGAGGTGCGGTTATGGCGGCCATAACAACCCATAACTGAGGGAAAGATTCGGTGTTGGGCTGGACTTGTTATGGTCATAAATTCCAAGGAATTCAACGATAGTGAGTATTCAATGGTATGGTATCATAATTCTCATAACACTTGCGATAGAATTAATCTTATGTCTATGTGTGATGTTTCATTACTACTGGATGTCCTCTGGGAGCAGTTTCTTAAGAGGGTGAGTTTAAGTCCGGTCCAACGTCTGCTTTGGCAAGTCCATCTAGGGCATCTAGAAGGAGATCTTGTGCTTCAGGTCATAGCGACTCTTGCAATGTACCTGCAACACTCGGCTATATCAAGCGGCTGTGCCCTAGAACACTTGGAGGTCGTGCCAAGAGACACGATGACATAGACAAATTTGTATGTGGGCGGCTGAGACGACGAGGGAAACATTTTCAAAAAACTGATATCATTGCTAGGAAGGGAGAGGAGGTCTATACACAGCTTGGTAAGTAAGACATATATACAACAGTAAGGTAGCTTTATTCCGAAACCTTTCGCCTACACAGTAGGCTTCTTCACTTGAGTACAGAAAAGTTGGCAGAAGCAGAAGAGATGTGAAGATGATGTAAGGGACTGACCATCTCAAAAACTACATCTTCAAGACTGATGGACTGATTACATCGTCTTCACATCTCTTCTGCTTCTACCAACTTTTCTGTACTCGACTGAAGACGTCTACTGTGTAGGCGAAACGTTTCGGAATAAAGATACCTAACTGTTGCCTATGTGTCTTACTTACCAACCTGTCGGTATTGTATACAGGTCTGTGTACTGGATGACCGGGTCTGACCTGACAAGTTCCCCCTAAACAATAAAAAGGCACAATACCGTGACTGGAACAATACACAAATAACTCGGACACAGAAGAGAGAAACTTACCACTACGTTTCGGTTCGACTTGGACTATTTACAAGTCACACTAACACACGAAGGTGAGGGAGCCAGTATTTATAAGAGAGGGGGACAGGGATGGTCAAAGAGAGTAAGAAAGAAGTGGAGATGAAGTAGAGACAATGCTGGTGGTGGTGGTGGTGGTGGTGGTGGTGGTGGTGGTGGTGGTGGTGGTGGTGGTGGTGGTGGTGGTGGTGGTGGTGGTGGTGGTGGTGGTGGTGGTGGTGGTGGTGGTGGTCGTAGTAGTAGTAGTAGTAGTAGTAGTAGTAGACGTCTCTATTCTCTCATGCATGCGATCACATGTACGCAACACAATACCTCTCATTCTTGAATGTGTTCGGGGGAAAACCGGAATGACTCCTGTTACCACCTCCTCTGTGACCTTGAATGGGCGAGGTGGGTGGGCCAGTAAGAACGTACGTTCTCTTAAAGCTCTGACACTCTCTACTGAGAATTTGGAGATATGCTCGGTGAACGTTCTAACCTGGATTCATGTCCTCTATCAATTGTGGTCTTTGAGTATGGGGAGTCAGTTGATTGACTGATGTGACCCAGAGAGCTGCCTATGCAGGATAGCCAATGAGGGAGGAGGGGAAGGGAAGGCTTGATGCCATTGTCCCAGCAACTGGAATACCACTCACCCTGAGGGATGGCTAGCTTGGGGCTCCCTGGTCTCCAGGGCTGGGACGGTTTCCTGATGTACGGGGGAGAGGGGTATAATACTATTTTATGATGCATTCAGGTCTGGAGATAAATGAATCCTGGTCTGCACTCTGCACTCCAGGGCTAGAAGTGCTCTGGCGGGGGTCAGTCACCTGGCCTACCAAAACATTGGGGACTGCCTCCCATAGATTTTAATGATTTAGTTGGGATTTATTTTCCAGTGCGTGGTTATGGTGACCCAGTCTTAATTAATGCAATGGTTGGCTTAGGTTAGACATCGCCCCTATGCATTTTTTTTTTATATTTTATATAAGCTAGCCACTAACACCACACCTTTTTTATTTTTCATATTTTTCATTGGTGATTTATATATCAGGGGTGTTTTTTATGTTCCCCTGGGTGGTCGTCTCGACCCTGTGGCCTCGTCCGTCCACGCCCGGGGTATAACAGCATTCCTCTTGTCTACTAACACTCGTGGTTAAGTTTTCCTGAGCGGTAAAGGGATACAAAAGAAAATCAGAGAAGTGGTAATAGCAGTAATGAGGTAATATCGGTAGTGTTAGTAGTAGTAGTAGTAGTAGTAGTAGTAGTAGTAGTAGTAGTAGCAAAACAGTAGCAGTAGCAGCAGCAGCAGCAGCAACAGCAACAGCAACGGCAGCGGCGGCGGCGACGGCAGCAGCAGCAGCGGCGGCGACGGCAGCAGCAGCAGCGGCGGCGACGGCAGCAGCAGCAGCGGCGACGGCAGCAGCAGCAGCGGCGGCAGCACAAACGAGAAGAACAGAGGAGCACTGCAGGAGGTCTACTGGCCCACACTGGACAGGATTAATGTTAAAGTTATGAGAGTGAATTACATATGAATAATTATAATCAAAACTAAGCGCTAAACCCACAAAGGAATTATTACATGTGAAGGTGGTGGAGACTGTTGCATGTGGACACAAACACATGTTCTAAGCTGCAGAGACGTGCGGTAGGCCAACTGGCCCAAGCTAGGACACATAAGGAAGAAAGGAAGAAAAATCAGAAGAGAGGGAAGGGAATGAAGATGCAGGAGTCCCTTCAGAAGGAAAGGAGATAAAGAGGAGGAGGAGGAGACAAAGGTCAACCTAAGTCAAGAGTATTGTAAAAATTAGAACATTTGATAATTTATTGAAGGGCAGTCATCTACAGAAGAAAAATCAGGGCTTATATTCATATTATGAAAGTTGTGTATAAAGGCTGATTCGACAAGACGACATCTTTGAAGATTAGAAGATGGGTAGATAGATTAATGGGACAGGTTAATGGGATGACTGATATTTCTGACATGACTGAAAAGAGCATGGTTGGTGTCAGAAAGGGAGTGGTCAGTTTCAGCAAAGCATTAAAGAGGACATGAGGAGAAAATGGAGTAGACTCCGGTAACATCAGTGATCGGAGTCACTGATGTTGTAGTGTGGGGAAAAGTCGGTAAATTACCAAGTTTGATATCTAGAGGATGGAGGGTGATGGAGGGTGATGTTAGAAATGCAAGGAAGGCAAAGAGCAGAAAATTTCACAGAAGAAGCGAGATTGGGAGGGACGACAGCATGAGTGAAGGAGCCGCCAAGACTGGAAATTTTTAGTGTCATGAAATTGAGGTTCACAGATGCGGATGACCCGGAGACAGAAACAAAAGAACTTTTTCTTTACAGAAGGAGTACGGTAAGAAAATTGTTAAATGCATATCCCACTATGCCGAGGCCTGTGATAAACAAAGAAAGCCTCTCACAGAACACTGGACATTAACACCAACGTAAGGAAGCAAAGTAAATTTGTGTTTATTTATTTCTAGACATTTAACAAGATTGATGGTGGCAGTGTCTGGTTCATTTCTGAAGATTTTACTACCAATTACAGTATTAAGCTTTCCGAGTGCACAATAATAAATATTTTCTTCACTCCACTTACATTTTGTTTGTGATATATTAAGTGCAATGTAGGTAAGTACCAACAATCTGAACGCATGTTACTGGTTAAGATTCTCCAAGTTTCTCTAACTGAAGGAAGGAAGTGAGGGTTTAGCGTGAGTTTCAGCAGGAAAGTGGAAACTTCCGCATCTCGTGATGTTTGGAGGGTCTCTTGAGCTAAGGGTCGTCACTTGATATGAAACAAAGAGTACCAGTTGTTGAGGAGTTGCTGAGACTGTCTGCTTCTCTATGATCTCTAGCACAAATCTCCTGATCAAAACTAAAAGAAATAGATACAAGTCCTTCCTTACCGAAGATATAATTTGATCCTACTTAAGAAGACAAGCAGGATAAACCTGCTGAAACACTATAATATACCAACGTGTGTGTTTGCCATCAATACATTAGATCGTCAATGTGAAAATCTCATTGATACCCCTGATATTTACCTTTACCTTAACAACAATTTTTTTTTTTTTTTGCATTCCAGACTGTCTTGTGTCTGGTTCTACAAAAAGTAAATTATTATTATAATAAAAAATAAGCGCTAAAACCACATGGGTCATACGGTGCTGCTTCAAAAAGTAAAGCCAATCAGATATTAATTTTAATAAACTATTTACAATGTATAAATGGGATCTGTTCAAGTAATGTATGCTGTGTTTTCACAGTGTGGATATCCACATTGTAGCAGCCATAAAGTGCTAACCTGGTTAACACCAACCTATTACAGGCTGAGGTGCAGGTCAAGCTCCAGAACTGTCTCATAGTATCTATTAATACTCTGTTGGGCTCACTCGCAGCCTCGATCATATACCAAACGTCACAATCAACATGTACAAGGATTACCATGAAGGAAACGCTCAAATTATTCCAGATGAAATTTCATTAATTAGGATAGAAGACTAGATCTCTAGCAGGGATACTGTGTAGCAGGGATACTGTGTAGCAGGGATACTGTGTAGCAGGGATACTGTGTAGCAGGGATACTGTGTAGCAGGGATACCGTGTAGCAGGGATACTGTGTAGCAGGAATACTGTGTAGCAGGGATACTGTGTAGCAGGGATACTGTGTAGCAGGGATACTGTGTAGCAGGGATACTGTGTAGCAGGGATACTGTGTAGCAGGGATACTGTGTAGCAGGGATACCGTGTAGCAGGGATACCGTGTAGCAGGGATACTGTGTAGCAGGGATACTGTGTAGCAGGGATTCTGTAACGTTCCTTAAGAGACAGGACAAAAGAAGTTTGTTTTCTCACCATAAAAGGTCTGATTATGAAGGTAAAAAGTTATTGCACTTGGCTCATTTCAAAGCAAAGCCCTACTGAAGGTATACGACCACCCCCCGGGATGCCACCCACAACATTTGACTAACACCCAGGTACCTACTTACCACTAGGTGAACAGGAAAAACAGGTGTAAGGAAACGTGTTCAGTATTTCTTCCCTTTCCGGGGATCGAACCATGGGCTCTGAGCATGTGAGCTGAGAACACTACCAACCAAGCCATGGTTCCAATACTGCAGTCACCATATTTGAAGTATTCATTGTTCAGGTAGATGCTGAGGTGGTATTCATTGTTCAGGTGGATGCTGAGGTGGTATTCATTGTTCAGGTGGATGCTGAGGTGGTATTCATTGTTCAGGTGGATGCTGAGGTGGTATTCATTGTTCAGGTGGATGCTGAGGTGGTATTCATTGTTCAGGTGGATGCTGAGGTGGTACTCATTGTTCAGGTGGATGCTGAGGTGGTATTCATTGTTCAGGTGGATGCTGAGGTGGTATTCATTGTTCAGGTGGATGCTGAGGTGGTATTCATTGTTCAGGTGGATGCTGAGGTGGTATTCATTGTTCAGGTGGATGCTGAGGTGGTATTCATTGTTCAGGTGGATGCTGAGGTGGTATTCATTGTTCAGGTGGATGCTGAGGTGGTATTCATTGTTCAGGTGGATGCTGAGGTGATAACTGCTTCTTCCCGAAACATTGCAAGATGTATGACATTTCGCAATGTTTCTTTTTCGCTAAGCTTTAAAATACATCAGAAAAATACAACACAAAAAAAAGGGAAGCTCTTGTCTTTATATTAATGGTCGAAAAATTTGAAGTTTGAAAACTGAGACACTTTGGGCAACATTTGAGAACGTTTACTCTGGGAACGTTTCGCCCGTCAGTGGCTTCTTCGCCACCAGCTGGCGAAACGTTTCCAAAATAAAGATTACTAAACATTGCACAAGTGTCGCAATTATCAACTTGTCGGTTTTCTAAACCATTTGTTCATATTTTAAAGTTTAGCTTTGTACATTACCTCATACAGTTCTAGTGCTTTGACGACCATATCTCACTTTGACGACCATATCTCACTTTGACGACCATATCTCACTTTGACGACCATATCTCACTTTGACGACCATATCTCACTTTGACGACCATATATCACTTTGACGACCATATCTCACTTTGACGACCATATCTCACTTTGACGACCATATCTCACTTTGACGACCATATCTCACTTTGACGACCATATCTCACTTTGACGACCATATCTCACTTTGACGATCATATCTCACTTTAACGACCATATCTCACTTTGACGACCATATCTCACTTTGACGACCATATCTCACTTTGACGACCATATCTCACTTTGACGACCATATCTCACTTTGATGACCATTTCTCACTTTGATGACTATATCTCACTTTGACGACCATATCTCACTTTGACGACTATATCTCACTTTGACGACCATTTCTCACTTTGACGACTATATCTCACTTTGACGACCATATCTCACTTTGACGACTATATCTCACTTTGACGACCATATCTCACTTTGACGACTATATCTCACTTTGACGACTATATCTCACTTTGACGACCATATCTCACTTTGACGACTATATCTCACTTTGACGACTATATCTCACTTTGATACCATATCTCACTTTGACGACCATATCTCACTTTGACGACTATATCTCACTTTGACGACTATATCTCACTTTGACGACTATATCTCACTTTGACGACCATATCTCACTTTGACGACCATATATCACTTTGACGACCATATCTCACTTTGACGACCATATTCTTGACGACTATATCTACTTTGACGCCATATCTCATTGCGACTTATCTCACTTGACGACCATATCTCCTTGACTCTATCACTTTGACGACTATATCTCTGACCATATTTTGACGACCATATCTCACTTTACGACCATATTCACTTTGACGACTATATCTCACTTTGACGACCATATCTCACTTTGACGACCATATCTCACTTTGACGACCATATCTCACTTTGACGACTATATCTCACTTTGACGACCATATCTCACTTTGACGACATATTCTCACTTTGACGACTATATCTCACTTTGACGACTATATCTCACTCACTTTGACGACCATATCTCACTTTGACGACCATATCTCACTTTGACGACTATATCTCACTTTGACGACTATATCTCACTTTGACGACCATATCTCACTTTGACGACTATATCTCACTTTGACGACCATATCTCACTTTGACGACTATATCTCACTTTGACGACCATATCTCACTTTGACGACTATATCTCACTTTGACGACCATATCTCACTTTGACGACTATATCTCACTTTGACGACTATTCTCACTTTGACGACTATATCTCACTTTGACGACCATATCTCACTTTGACGACCATATCTCACTTTGACGACTATATCTCACTTTGACGACTATATCTCCACTTTGACGACCATATCTCACTCACTTTGACGACTATATCTCACTTTGACGACTATATCTCACTCACTTTGACGACTATATCTCACTCACTTTGACGACTATATCTCACTTTGACGACTATATCTCACTTTGACGACTATATCTCACTTTGACGACTATATCTCACTTTGACGACTATATCTCACTTTGACGACCATATCTCACTTTGACGACTATATCTCACTTTGACGACTATATCTCACTTTGACGACCATATCTCACTTTGACGACTATATCTCACTTTGACGACCATATCTCACTTTGACGACCTATATCTCACTTTGACGACTATATCTCACTTTGACGACCATATCTCACTTTGACGACTATATCTCACTTTGACGACTATATCTCACTTTGACGACTATATCTCACTTTGACGACTATATCTCACTTTGACGACTATATCTCACTTTGACGACTATATCTCACTTTGACGACTATATCTCACTTTGACGACTATATCTCACTTTGACGACCATATCTCACTTTGACGACTATATCTCACTTTGACGACCATATCTCACTTTGACGACCATATCTCCTTTGACGACATATCTCACTGACGACCATATCTCACTTTGACGACTATATCTCACTTTGACGACCATATCTCACTTTGACGACCATATCTCACTTTGCGACTATATCTCACTTTGACGACCATATCTCACTTTGACGACCATATCTCACTCACTATCATACATAGCATGAAAATATAGTCTCAGTTAATGCACTGGGTTTCGTTTCATCACATCAATAAGGAGAGAAACATACTGGAACAATATTACAAAATTACTTGTAAATGTGTGATAAATACCCTTCAACAAGCAAGATCTTATCTAAGAAAAAAAATGATTTCCAATAAATTTAGTAGAGACTTTGATTGTCAATTAACTCAGTAAAGGCATTTTAATAATGATATTTTATGGAAAATGTATTGGAAAACTAAAATTAGATGATTCTGTTAGGATTAATTCTGGGTGCCATTACCTCGTCCTTGATTACTGAATGCGAGGCATCTCAAGAATTCTATTTTACGTGTATGTACCAACAGATAACTACTCAAAAAAATCTCATTATAATAACCTAAACTGGTAAAGAATTTCTTAAGGCTTATGTCTGTTTGAATGTGATGGAAATGGTGATCTAATCTTAAAAGTGACATTATTTATAATATTATTTTTATTTTTGTTTAGAGTAGCTTTGAGGGAAGACTGAGAGAGATTGAGAACTTCACTTCACTTTACAATGCAATGTACATAAATTTATTTTAAGCCTTATTTTTTATTCCTTTAAGATTAACACTTGTTTCTAATTTAAGGAAGGGTATTATGGTGCTGTGGTAGAAGAAAGATAATTAAAAATTCCACTGCTTACTCCCAGATCTCAACAGACGTGAAAATTGAACACAATTACATCACATATGACACAATGGCATATGTGACATGCGTTGTGTCATGTCTCCATGTCAAAGCATCTCGGTCGCAGCAGGAAGTAAATACGTTTATCATACTTCTGTTGTGTTGCAGTGTCTTATATTATATATCCCCCGCTCAATGGACAGTGGAAACCCATCCACATGCGGTTCCCTTCACAGGTTTCTGCAACACCTCACTGTTTGTTATCTAAGTATGAAGAGATGACCTGAAATTTTGCAGGTCATGATTAGAATTCACTTCATAGATAGAAGAGAAGATTGTTATTTAGCTAACTACCAAAATGTGGGCCAGCAGCTCATCTCTCGTTCGTCTTTAACAACGAGACATGATTAACAAAATACCTCATCATGCCATATTTGGATTCAGAGTTTAATTATAAATATATATAATGCAATTTAAAATTCTGGATGAATCTTGCTTCTCTCCTCCATAAATATACAAATTGTGGAGTTAATAAAAATTGGTCTCTTTTAGGCAGTATTATACACCTGGACGATTTACGTACTGTATTCTAAGTGGCATAAGTTGCAATGGTTATAGCCTGGCAAGTAAGATTTAAATACTGCAAAGACCTTCACGATCACCCACCATCCTTGGGGTGAGACACGAGTCTGTGGGAGGGCAAGGGGATGGGAGGGGTGATGTATGAAGACTTACGTGGGAGAATAACACACATCAAGGGGATGGGAGGGGTTATGTATGAAGACTTACGTGGGAGAATAACACATGGATATCAACTATCACATGCTTCTTCGACTATGTTAAAAATTCCCTTATATCGTAAATAGAATATATGTAATTCTATAAGTCATATAATAGAATTTACATAAATTTTCGACACGTGAATGTAATCTTAGTTCAAGACTTTTACCAGTTTGACCTTAGTAAACTTTATCACATATTTTACAAAGAATCTTTTAGAGATTGGTGACAGCATTTTTGTAGGAGTTTTTTATCAAAAGTTTTATACTATATCAAGATTTTTAAATACAACTTTGATATTAAAATTCTTAGATATATATATATATATATATATATATATATATATATATATATATATATATATATACACAGAGGGAAGTGTATTTTATTAATATATGTAAAGAGAGAGGTGTGTATATTCTGGAGTGTGTGCGAGGCGTGTACTTCGGTGTCGTAACACTAATATGAAAATATATATAGTAAGTGGCGTGTATGTGAGTGCATTTCGATGTATAGGTGTATGTGTATCGAAAGGTATACATCCTCCGATATGTACTCGGTGAGGAGGTTTTTTTTCATATTTTTTTAGTAAATATGCTCTCTGAGACGTATATCTCTCAATGATCATACACTGAATATGCGTTAAGAGTCGCATTTCTTTCGGTGTATATATAGGTTTGTATCTCTCAGTATATATATGTGCGGGTTGTGTGTGTATATACATCGAGAAAGTGTATATCTCAGTATATATACAAAAAGAGTAGTGTAAGTATCTCTCGGTGTATACATGCTGAGTAGTGACGTGTGTATATATTTTGGGTTTAAATGAAATTGGGAGGTATTTATCGGTATACATACTATGAATCTCTCGGTATATACACATCAAGGTATTTGTCGGTCGGTGGTGTATATACGCTTAGAATATACATTAACACTTAATTAAGGAATTAAAGAATACTTGACAAGTGGTACTCAGGTGGTACTTGACAAGTGGTACTCAGGTGGTACTTGACAAGTGGTACTCAGGTGATACTTGACAAGAGGTACTCAGGTGATACCTGACAAGAGGTACTCAGGTGGTACTTGACAAGTGGTACTCAGGTGGTACTTGACAAGTGGTACTCAGGTGGTACTTGACAAGAGGAACTCAGGTGATACTTGACAAGTGGTACTCAGGTGGTACTTGACAAGAGGAACTCAGGTGATACTTGACAAGTGGTACTCAGGTGGTACTTGACAAGAGGTACTCAGGTGGTACTTGACAAGAGGTACTCAGGTGATACCTGACAAGTGGTACTCAGGTGGTACTTGACAAGAGGAACTCAGGTGATACCTGACAAGTGGTACTCAGGTGGTACTTGACAAGAGGTACTCAGGTGGTACTTGACAAGAGGTACTCAGGTGATACCTGACAAGTGGTACTCAGGTGGTACTTGACAAGAGGAACTCAGGTGATACTTGACAAGAGGAACTCAGGTGATACTTGACAAGTGGTACTCAGGTGATACCTGACAAGAGGAACTCAGGTGATACTTGACAAGTGGTGCTCAGTTGATACTTGACAAGTGGTATTCAGGTGATGCTTGACAGGTGGTACTCAGGTGATGCTTGACAAGTGGTACTCAGGTGATGCTTGACAGGTGGTACTCAGGTGGTACTTGTCAAGTATCACCTGTAAGTTGACTGGCTCTAAATCTTACAAAATAATAAATCAACACACAAACAAACCAATAAATTCACAATCCAACAAACCAATAAACCAAACCACAAAACCAGAGGTCACCACTATAATCTAAACAGACGGAGTCATCTGGGATCAAACTGTTTTATTTATTAACACATCGGCCGATTCCCACCAAGGCAGGGTGGCCCGAAAAAGAAAAACTTTCATCATCATTCACTCCATCACTGTCTTGCCAGAAGGGTGCTTTACACTACAGTTATAAAACTGCAACATTAACACCCCTCCTTCAGAGTGCAGACACTGTACTTCCCATCTCCAGGACTCAAGTCCGGCCTGCCGGTTTCCCTGAATCCCTTCATAAATGTTACCTTGCTCACACTCCAACAGCACGTCAAGTATTAAAAACCATTTGTCTCCATTCACTCCTATCTAACACGCTCGTGCCGAATAGGTTAAACTTGCGATTTTGGCTTAAATAGCAATGCACTTCTTGCCGAATAAGACAAGCGAAAATTTGTGTATACAATAATTTCGCAAAAATTATTCTGAACCTAACGAAAAAAATATATTTCATTGTGTTTGTTTATTATTAAATTGTTGTAAACTTATCTAAAATATATTTAGCTGGATTAGGCTAAATTAAATTGCGCTTGTTATAATAAGGTTAGGTAAGTTTCCTAAGGTTCTTTTGGTACAAAAAATATTAATTTTTACATTAAAATAAATGAATGTACAAAAGAAAATTTAAGAAAGGACTTAATTTTAAATGAGTTCTTGCTAACTGACCAGTTTTGCCTATTCGGCACGACATATATATATATATATATATATATATATATATATATATATATATATATATATATATATATATATATATATATATATATATATATATAATATATATCTATATATATAGCAAGACAACCACTATGAAAAATAGAGGAATTCCTGATAATGTGAGTAGTCACGAAAGCGCTTGGAATTCCTCTATATTTTCATAGTGGTTCTCTTGCATATTCTGATATCACCTGATTACTGTGATCTTTTTGCATCTATATATATATATATATATATTCACACACACGATGTGCCGTTGCTTAGTGAGTCGGTGACCCAGGCGAGGTATATATATAATGATGTGGGTGGTTCCATCACCACTACACACTCACATGACAGCTTTTCATGGTGTGATGAGCACATCAACCAACTCTGTGATCTTCTACTTTAATATTGGGGTTGAAACATCATGTTGTTGTGAGGCAGAACATAATTTCTGTCCTCTGAGGCTCTCCCTCCAGTCCCGTCTTCTCCTACTTCTTCAATAAACCAATTATGTAAATGGTTCGAATTCCTTATCAATAATGTGTTATTAATATGCATCATTTGGCGAGATAATGAGGGGAATATGTTGAGGTGTGTGAGGGAGGAGTGGAGATGTTATCGTAGGTCCGGCAGCGGCGCGTCTCAAGCGAGCACTTTGGTGCCTCTTGTCAACCCTTCCTGGTGGTCCCGGACCAGCGAACCCGGCTTCATCGGTCCTTCCCACAACCCTTCCTCTGGTCCAGAGCTGCTCCCTCAGCCCCGCCTGAACGATACTCACTGGCTAATGAACCAATGGCTGAGCTCTGGCGGGGTTCATTTTGTGGACATGCGTCTTGAATCATCCAGCAGACACGGAACACCGTCATTACAAGCTCAGCCAACACCTTGCAACGTAGGCGGCCCACCGCCTCTGGTGGCCCGGGTTGGGCCACCCTTCTGGGGGTAGGCCAGCCCTCTGGGGGTGAGCCAGCTCTCAGAGGGTGGGCCAACCCTCAAGGGCTTTTCCAGCTTTATGCAGGTAGATAAACCCTCTGGGGCTAGGCCGGCCTTACGAGTGAGGGCCTGTTCTCTGGGGGTGGTCTAGCCCTCTAGGGGTAGGCCAACCCTCTGTTGCGAACCAGTCCTCTGAGACGGGACTATCTTCTGGGATGGGTCAGTCCTCTGAGATTGTCCAATCTTCTATTGTGGACCTGGATGAACTAGTCTTCTACTGTGGACCTGGATGAACTAGTCTTCTACTGTGGACCTGGATGGACTAGTCTTCTACTGTGGACCTGGATGGACCAGTCTTCTACTGTGGACCTGGATGAACCAGTCTTCTACTGTGGACCTGGATGAACTAGTCTTCTACTGTGGACCTGGATGAACCAGTCTTCTACTGTGGACCTGGATGAACTAGTCTTCTACTGTGGACCTGGATGGACTAGTCTTCTACTGTGGACCTGGATGGACTAGTCTTCTACTGTGGACCTGGATGGACCAGTCTTCTACTGTGGACCTGGATGAACCGGTCTTCTACTGTGGACCTGGATGAACTAGTCTTCTACTGTGGACCTGGATGAACCAGTCTTCTACTGTGGACCTGGATGAACTAGTCTTCTACTGTGGACCTGGATGGACTAGTCTTCTACTGTGGACCTGGATGGACCAGTCTTCTACTGTGGACCTGGATGGACCAGTCTTCTACTGTGGACCTGGATGAACCAGTCTTCTACTGTGGACCTGGATGGACTAGTCTTCTACTGTGGACCTGGATGGACTAGTCTTCTACTGTGGACCTGGATGAACTAGTCTTCTACTGTGGACCTGGATGGACTAGTCTTCTACTGTGGACCTGGATGGACCAGTCTTCTACTGTAGCCCTGGATGAACCAGTCTTCTACTGTGGACCTGGATGGACTAATCTTCAACTGTGGTCCTGGAAGAACCAGTCTTCTACTGTGGACCTAGATGGACCAGTCTTCTACTGTATACCTGGATGGACCAGTCTTCTACCGTGGACCTGGATGGACCAGTCTTCTACTGTGGACCTGGATGGACCAGTCTTCTACTGTGGGCCTGGAAGAACCAGTCTTCTACCGTGGACCTGGATGGACCAGTTTTCTACTGTGGACCTGGATGGACCAGTCTTCTACTGTAGACCTGGAAGGACCAGTCTTCTACCGTGGACCTGGATGGACCAGTTTTCTACTGTGGACCTGGATAGACCAGTCTTCTACTGTGGACCTGGATGGACCAGTTTTCTACTGTGGACCTGGATGGACCAGTCTTCTACTGTGGACCTGGATGGACAAGTCTTCTTCCGTGGACCTGGATGGACCAGTCTTCTACTGTGGACCTGGATGGACCAGTCTTCTACCATGGACCTGGATGGACTAGTCTTCTACTGTGGACCTGGATAGACCAGTCTTCTACTGTGGACCTGCATAGACCAGTCTTTTCCTGTGGACCTGGATGGACCAATCTTCTACTGAGGACCTGGATGGACCAGTCTTCTACCGTGGCCTGGATGATCAGTCTTCTACTGTGGACCTGGATGGACCAATCTTCACTGTGGCCTGGAAGACCAGTCTTCTACTGTGGACCTGATGGACCAGTCTTCTACGTACCTGGATGGACCAGTCTTCTACGTGGACCTGGATGGACCAGTCTTCTACTGTGGACCTGGATGGACCAGTCTTCTACTGTGGCCTGGAGACCAGTTTCTACGTGGACCTGGATGGACAGTTTCTACTGTGGACCTGATGGACCAGTCTCTACGTGACCGGGACCAGTCTTCTCTGACCTGGATGGACCAGTTTTCTCGTGGACCTGGATGACCAGTCTTCTACTGTGGACTGGATGACCAGTCTCTGTGACCTGGATGGACCAGTCTTCTACTGTGGACCTGGATGGACAGTCTTCTTCTGGACCTGATGACCAGTCTTCTACTGTGGACCTGGAACCAGTCTCTACTGGACCTGGATGGACAGTCTTCACTGTGGACCTGGATGACCAGTCTTCTCGTGACCTGATGACCAGTCTTCGTGGACCTGGATGGACCATCTTCTCTGGGACCTGGATGGACAGTCTTCTACGTGACCTGATGGACAGTCTTCTACTGTGGACCTGGAGACCAGTTCTACTGTGGACTGATGGACAGTCTTCATGTGGACCTGATGGACCAGTCTTCTACTTGGACCTGGATGGACCAGTTCTACTGGACCTGGATGACAGTCTTCTACTGTGACCTGATGACAGTCTTTCTGTGGACCTGGATGGACCATCTTCTATGGGACCTGGATGGACCAGTCTTCTACGTGGACTGGATGACCAGTCTTCATGTGGACCTGATGGACCAGTCTTCACTGTGGACCTGGATGGACCATCTTCTACTGTGGACCTGGATGGACCAGTCTTCACTGTGGACCTGGATGACCAGCTTCTACTGTGGACTGTGGACCATTTCATGTGACCTTGACTAGTCTTTACTGTGGACCTGATGACAGTTTTATTGACTATAACATTTTTGTGGATGATGGACCATCTTCTATTGACCTGGTGGCCGTTTCCGGACGTGGACCAGCTTGTGGACCTGGATGGACCAGCATGTGGACCGGATGGCCACCACGTGGACCTGGAGGACAGTCTTCTCTTGGACCTGATGAAGTTACTGGACCTTGGACCAGTCTTCTACGTGAACCTGGATGGACCAGTCTTCTACTGTGGACCTGGATGGACCAGTCTTCTACTGTGGACCTGGATGGACCAGTCTTCTACTGTGGACCTGGATGGACCAGTCTTCCAATGTGGACCTTGAGTGGACCAGTCTTCTACTGTGGACCTGGATGGACCAGTCTTCTACTGTGGACCTGGATGGACCAGTCTTCTACTGTGGACCTGGATGGACCAGTCTTCTACTGTGGACCTGGATGGACCAGTCTTCTACTGTGGACCTGGATGGACCAGTCTTCTACTGTGGACCTGGATGGACCAGTCTTCTACTGTGGACCTGGATGGACCAGTCTTCTACTGTGGACCTGGATGGACCAGTCTCACTGTGGACCTGATGGACCAGTCTTCTACTGTGGCCTGGATGGACCAGTCTTCTACTGTGGTCCTGGATGGACCAGTCTTCTTCTGTGGACCTGGATGGACCAGTCTTCTATGTGACCTGGATGGACCAGTCTTCTACTGTGGCCTGGATGGACCAGTCTTCTATTGGACCTGGATGGACCAGTCTTCTACTGTGGACCTGGATGGACCAGTTTCTACTGTGGACCTGATGGACAGTCTTCTCTGGGACCTGGATGGACCAGTCTACTGGGACCTGGATGCCACCATGTGGACGATGACCTCTTACTGTGGACCTGGATGGACCAGTTCTTGTGGACCTGATGGACAGTCTCTACGTGGACCTGGATGGACCAGTCTTCTACTGTGGACCTGGATGGACCAGTCTTCTACTGTGGACCTGGATGGACCAGTCTTCTACTGTGGACCTGGATGGACCAGTCTTCTACTGTGGACCTGGATGGACCATTCTCTGTCCTATGTCTCACTGTGACCTGGATGGACCAGTCTTCTACTGTGGACCTGGATGGACCAGTCTTCTACTGTGGACCTGGATGGACAGTCTTCTACTGTGGACCTGGATGGACCAGTCTTCTACGTGGACCTGATGGACAGTCTTCTACGTGGACCTGGATGGACCAGTCTTCTACTGTGACCTGGATGGACCAGTCTTCTACTGTGGACCTGGATGACCTAGTCTTCTACTGTGGACCTGGATGGATCAGTCTTCTACGTGACCTGATGGACATTTCTACTTTGACCTGGATGGACAGTCTTCTCTGTGACCGGATGACCGTCTTCTACGTGACCGGGACCGTCTCAGTGACTGATGGACCAGTCTTCGGGTGTGAAACATGAATGTTGGAAACTGTAAACACAACATATAAATTATACTCTGGTTCACCAAATTTTGACTTCTAGATCTCTGTACTGTTAGAACCCATTCACACGGTGCTACTAAGACCCATTTTTATTATTATTATTATTATTATTATTATTATTATTATTATTATTATTATTATTATTATTATTATTATTCTTCTTTCTTTCAACACGTCGGCCGTTTTCCACCGAGGCAGGGTGGCCACCGAGGCAGGGTGGCCACCGAGGCAGGGTGGCCACCGAGGCGGGGTGGCCCAAAAGGAAAAACGAAAGTTTATCCTTTTACATTTAGTAATATATACAGGAGAAGGGGTTACTAGCCGCTTGCTCCCGGCATTTTAGTCGCCTCTTACGACACGCATGGCTTACGGAGGAAGAATTCTGCTCCACTTCCCTATGGAGATAAGAGGAAATAAGAACAAGAACTAGTAAGAAAAAATAAGAAAACACAGAGGGGTGTATATATATATGCTTGTACATGAATGTGTAGTGTGACCTAAGTGTAAGTAGAAGTAACAAGACATACCTGAAATCTTGCATGTATATGAGACAGACAAAGGACACCAGCAATCCTACCATCGGGTAAAACAATTACAGGCTTTCGTTTTACACTCACTTGGCAGGACGGTAGTACCTCCCTGGGCGGTTGCTGTCTACCACCCTACTACCTAGGATTATTACTATTATTATTATTATTATTATTATTATTATTATTATTATTATTATTACTCCGTTATCTAGTATGGAATGTTCCTTATATGGGTAGTGACAAGTGATACTGTCCGTGCTAGCATGACACGGGACACTGTCCGTGCTAGCATGACACGGGACACTGTCCGTGCTAGCATATGGGACACTGTCCTTGCTAGCATGACACGGGACACTGTCCGTGCTAGCACGACATGGGACACTGTCCGTGCTAGCATGACACGGGACACTGTCCGTGCTAGCACGACATGGGACACTGTCCGTGCTAGCATGACACGGGACACTGTCCGTGCTAGCATGACACGGGACACTGTCCGTGCTAGCATGACACGGGACACTGTCCGTGCTAGCACGACATGGGACACTGTCCGTGCTAGCATGACACGGGACACTATCCGTGAAAGCATAACACGGGACACTGTTCGTGCTAGAATGACACAGGACACTGTCCGTGACACACCATTTTTTAAGATGTTCCAGTCACAACATTGTTTCAGACACGATATTCCAGTCACAACATTGTTCCAGTCACAACATTGTTTCACACACATTGTTACAGACACAACATTATTCTACACACAACATTGTTCCAGATACAACATTGTTCCAGCCACAACATTGTTCCAGACACAACATTATTCCAGTCACAACATTGTTCCAACCACAACACTGTTCCAGACACAACATTGCTCCAGTCACTGTATTGTTCCAGCCACAACATTGCTCCAGTCACCGTATTGTTCCAGTCACAACATTGTTCCAGTCACAACATTGTTCCAGCCACAACATTGTTCCAGCCACAACATTGTTCCAGTCACCGTATTGTTCCAGTCACAACATTGTTCCAGCCACAACATTGTTCGTCACAACATTGTTTTAGTCACAACATTGTTCCAGTCACAACATTGTTCCAGTCACAACATTGCTCCAGTCACCGTATTGTTCCAGACACAACATTGCTCCAGTCACTGTATTGTTCCAGCCACAACATTGTTCCAGTCACAACACTGTTCCAGACACAACATTGCTCCAGTCACTGTATTGTTCCAGCCACAACATTGCTCCAGTCACCGTATTGTTCCAGTCACAACATTGTTCCAGTCACAACATTGTTCCAGCCACAACATTGTTCCAGCCACAACATTGTTCCAGTCACCGTATTGTTCCAGTCACAACATTGTTCCAGCCACAACATTGTTCGTCACAACATTGTTTTAGTCACAACATTGTTCCAGTCACAACATTGTTCCAGTCACCGTATTGTTCCAGACACAACATTGCTCCAGTCACTGTATTGTTCCAGCCACAACATTGTTCCAGTCACCACATTGTTTTAGTCACAACATTGTTCCAGCCACAACATTGTTCCAGACACAACATTATTCCAGTCACAACATTGTTCCAGTCACAACACTGTTCCAGACACAACATTGCTCCAGTCACTGTATTGTTCCAGCCACAACATTGTTCCAGCCACAACATTGTTCCAGTCACAACATTGTTCCAGTCACAACATTATTCCAGTCACAACATAGTTCCAGTCACACAGATGTGTGGGACAGGCATGTATCCACACATGTGTAAGACAGGTATATATGCACACATGTGTAAGACAGATATTTATCCACACATGTGTAAGACAGGTATGTATGCACACATGTGTAAGACAGGCATGAATCCACACATGTATAAAACAGGTTTGTATCCACTCATGTGTGAGACAGGTATGTATACACACAAGTGTAAGACAGGTACGTATCCACACGTGTGTGGGACAGACAGTTGTGAGGTAATCCACACATATGCTGCTATGTATGACAATTTATGTAACTGTATTTATGAGTACGTGTACCTCATCACCGTACTCACATCTCCCAGCTTAGCATCATGGCAACTTGTTCCCAGACTAAGACTGCAAGTTGTACATGAACTGTCCTCGTGCATTTCTGCAAGCTTGAAATTTCATGAAAATTTTAAATATTTGATATTTTCCTCTTAACTAGATTAAATTATGTTAGATTAAGTTAAATTAGGTTAGAATAAGTTAGATTATTGTAGGATAACATATATTAATGTGTATTTTCTTGTAATTACCCGACAATAACGAAATTATAGAAGACGCCTGGCGTACGTCTGGCAGCGAGCGTGGTGTGTACATAAAAAATTCAGTCGGGAATTTTTACACGTACGGTAAATAAAAAAAATCTTGAATTACGGTTGCAGGTTGACAGAATTCATTATAGTTTGTGAGAAAACCATCGTGTGAGATGAAATATGACAGGGGAACATTGCTAATCTTTCTTCCCACTATGTTACACTCATAGAATAAGATAACAGCACACCGTGGGTGTTATAACAACGTAACTATTGTATCTAACAAGACAGCAACACACACACACACACACACAGGGTTTTTCCACAATGTAACTATAGACTAGAAAAGGATAGCAGGTGACGGCGAGTGCTATCACAATGTGGAGATAAATGGTATAAAATAAGAGACACGATGGAAAAGTAGACACACACGCATTACTGACTACATTTCTGACTACATTTCGCCCACACAGTGAGCTTTATCAAGTCACAAACAGATCTACCTGAGAAGAGAATACACGAGTATATATAGGTCGTTTAGTGACGTAGCTTTGCTCACTGTATATATACTCTCTGCTACTTGATAAAGCCCACTGTATGGCCGAAACGTTGTCAATAAAGGATCACATTATACTGCATGTGTCCCTATCGCTCCCAGAATGTAACTAACGCATATATCCCAGAATGTAACTATCGCATATATCCCAGAATGTAACTATCGCATAGATTAACAGGACAGCAGGTGTTCCCACAATGTAACAATCATTCAGTAATATACTACAAGAGGTATCCAAGTTTCTGGAGTTTAAGAACCGTCTCACAATATCAGGAAACGGGATAAAGGAATCCTTTAAGAACTTTGTGACCAAAATCCCACTGACGTTACCAAGTTCAGCACCATATTAATGTTAATGAGGTGTCCTCCTTGTGCCATATGTCATTGTGTTAGGTTTGAAGCCAGTCGACCGCATGTAGCTCATAATGGCTTCAGTCCGGTCACTGCCCAGGTTCCCTTCTTGACCTGAGGACTCACAACAGGAGGACTACTACGAATCCTCTTGTTTTCCTCCGTCAATCGCCGTATCTCTAGCTTCGCTACCCTCAGTTCCTCCTTAAGCTGCTGGTAAAGTTGCTCAATGGAGGGGATCTTGGTTCAGTCCACAGGGAGTACACTAGACACGTCTTCACTGAGCTAAGTACTTTATCGTTGTCCGCTGCCTCAAATGCTTTATTAAGGAATGCCAGTATATTTGTCAGGCAGAAACGATCTCTTGTGAATCCGTTCCGAGACTCAATAAAATTATGTTCATTAAAATGACTTCTAATAATAGAGCTATAATACACAACTCGCACATATAAAAAAGAGAGGAGCTTAGGACGACGTTTCGGTCCGACTTGGACCATTTACAAAGTCACACTAACACACAGGACAGGTAGAAGGGGTATTTATAGGCAGGCAGACAGGGGAGGGCACAAGAAAGTGGTGGAGGGGTAATAATGGAGGTAGTAGTGGTAGTGGTAGTAGTAGTAGTGGTAGTAGTGGAGTCAGTCAAATTCTAGGAAAGAATCACTGCAATGAAGCTGGCGACCCGTATAGGGGAAGAACACAGAGCTATAATAGATTATAATAATTTGCTACTATAGACATCAGGCTTATTTGACAATAATTTGATGGAATGGACTTATGCCCTGATTTAAATATAGGAATTACATTAGCTATCTTCCAGCACAACACCCGTTTGGATTGATGAGTTAAACACGCTTGTTAGCGTCTAAGTTCTAAGTTGCATTCTTTAAGTACCCTTGAAATTATTTGTTGGGGCCCTGGGACTTATTTTGTTTTGGTTTGTCTAATTGTTTGATAATCAAATCCCTCGTGACTGTAACATTAACTTGTTTTCATCAGGGCCTAAATAATTATTAATTGCTGGGATAGCATTTAAAAACAGAGCACATTTTCTGTTCATTATCAGTAAGTTGTCCAGACCTAGTTTTCATTGGTCCTATTCCCCCCCCTCCTTTTGATCTTTGTTCTATACTCTTGAAAGAACCCTTTTGGTTTACTATGAACGTATTGGTCAATAAGGTTAACCACTCCTGTTTTGATGCTCCTATAAATTCCTCTTTTCTCTCCTGATAGATGTTTTAGTTTCCTATTCATCAATTTGGGATCGTTCTTATTTGACCTAATTTCTCTATGGGGAACATATATACTTACATCATGGTGTACATTATTAAAAAAAAAAAGTAATATTCGCAGTTCTTATCAATATTGTATCATCTTCATCAACAGAATTATTAGACAGATATGCCCAGTCAAGGCTAGACAGGTATTCCCTAAGTCCAATATAAGCGGCAGAACTAAAATCTGGGACTTTTACCATATTATTCTCGTAATCGAAGGTAGTATTAAAGGTAATAAATCTGTGATCACTTGCGCCAAGCTCTTCAGTGATCTCTAGATTATTAACGAGGGTTTCTTTATTTGACAAAAAACAGGTCTGGCAGATTATTACTTCTGGTAGGCTCTGTTACAAACTGCTTCAGAAAGCAGTAATGAACAACTTCCAAGAAGTCACTGAACTCCACATTACTAGTCAAAGTAGACAAGTCAATTTAACTAAAGTTAAAAGCCCTAACTATTTTGTTCTATAGAAGTCTTTCCCTTCGCTATGTGAGGGGGTCGGTACATAGCACCTAAAATAATTTTTTCTTGCTTTAGAAATTCTACCTAAACAAATTCTCTGTCGAATCCATCGATTTTTACCTGTCTTTATGCAACAATTCATGTTATCTTGGACATATAACACTACAGCACCTCTCTTCCCGTTATTTCTTGCAACACGAAACAACTTAAATCTTTGAATGCGACACTCGGCAATCATGTCCCAACTCTGTATATCCAACCATGTTTCAGTTATTGCAATAACATCAAAGTTTCCTGCACAACACACTACCAAACATAATTCTTTAATTTTATTCCCGATGCTTCAACTTTTAGTATAAAATATGTTAATGTATTTTTTCTGCACCTTTTCCATACTCAGATTTGCCTTCACAAAATTTCTGTTATAATTTTTATCCAGTGTTACTTGATGACAGATATTCCTAAAATTCATGAAATCAAAGCCTAAATCAGTATTTCCACAATCCATTTTTTTCCTAGCAAAACTCATACCTCTAAATATTCCTAGTTTAAAGCCCTAACAACACCCTCCAATGAACTAGCCAGAGCACTCACACCTGCCTTGGATAAGTGAACCCCATCCCTGGCATACATGTCATTTCTGCCGTAGAAGTGATCCCAGTTGTCAATGAATGGTACTGCTTATCCTTATAGTGTTTGTCCAGACAACAACTAATACCAATTCCTCTGGACAACCATTCATTTCCTACTCCCTTCTAGGCAAAATGCCACGGATTACAGAGCACCCTCCTTTCTTTCTAATTATTTATATTTCTGTCCTATACCTGTTGACTAAATTCTCACTTCTATGCTTCACAAAATCATTGCCCTCATCACTGAGGCAGATAATGGGATTGATCCCATTACCATTCATCATGTAGTCAAGACGGCTAACAATATCCTCCATCCCAGCCCTAGGAAAGCAAAACCCTTTGTATCCTGCTCCTATCCATCAAGCAAAAAGCCGTATCCATGAACCTAATTTGACCGTCCCCAACAAGGACAATGTTCTTACCTTCCCTAGTGTAGTTCGACGTGTCCTTCACTCTAGTTGACTCACAGTCGTCAGGCAGCACGAGTTGGAGGTTTCCACAGTAGTCTCCTGGATCTCCATCATTTCTAGTAATAAGGAACTATCCCAGAAACTACACCTACCCACCTGGGAGATGGCGGTTTCGAAATTGAATATAAATGGTTCAGTAAATCGACAAATTGATGAGTGAGACACTTGTGTGACACTTGTGCGACACTTGAGTATCTTTATTGTGCAAATGCTTCTTCAGTCTATTACAGAGAGGAATGGTGGAAGATGAGGAGGAGTCTGAGGTAATCAGTCCCTCAGCCTGGAAGTGATGTGTTCAGTCCATCAATCTTGGTGGACGAAATACATTGACTCCAGGCAGAGGGACTGATTACCTCAAACTCCTTCTCATCTTCCACCATTCATCTCTGTATGTTGAAAATGGGTATAAAATACCAACACATTGATGAGGAAGACACATGTGCAACAGTTGGGTTGTTGCAACGTCTCGCCTACACTGTAAGCTTCATCAGTCAGATACAGAGAAGAATGTATTGTAGGCAGCAGGAGTAGTAGGCGAGGTAAAGATGATATTAGTCCACCAACTTTGGAGAAATAGTTTGAGGTGGTCAGTCCCTCAGCCTGAAGAAGAGTTCAGCTCTATGCTCTGGAACGATATGAAGCTGAAGCATGAGAACGGAGTCTTAAATATCGTTCCAGACCATAGAGCTGAACTCCTCTCCAGGCTGAGGGACTGACCACCTCAAACTATTTCTCCAAAGTTGATAGACTGATTACACTATCTTTACCTCGCTGCTACTCCTGCTGTTTACATTACATCCTCATCTGTATATGACTGATAAAGCCTACCGTGCAGGTGAAACGTTGCTACAGTCAAAAATACCCAAGTATTGCACAAGTATCTCATTCATCAGTTTCGAAATCGCCTCAAACTTTAATAGGGACAAATTTAATACCTTCGCCTGACATATCATCCTCTAAGTTGCCCAGGCAATTAGTTTTTAACACTGACTAGTCATTATTAATTAGTGCCTTATGATCCTACTAACTCCACAAAACACCAACACGATGGAAAAACAAACAGAAATGTAGTATAATGCGATCCTTTACCTCATCATGCTGTATTTGTGTTAATTTTTCCAGTATTTCTGAGTTACAGTTATGTGACTCACAAATATTAGCGGGAAAAATTGCGACTGCTAAATCCTTACTAAACAACTGTGACGTAAATCTGTTGAAACATCCTGGAGACGAGGGAAGCTCAGAAGGAAGCCTTAAACGATATTAATCCTTAAACGATATTAATTACCAAGAGCTCTTGGCTTTTCTTATCTACAAGTGATTGCATATATTTATTCTGAAGATATTTCTCAAAACAAATTATTTACCCACCACAGATAACAACAACTCAAGACATGGTAATGGGTGGAGATTGAGACACTTATGCAACATATGGGAATCTTTATTAAGGAAACGGTTCGCCCCACAGTGGCTTCATCAGTCCAATCCAGGAGCCTGGAATCGATGTGTTCAGTACATCACTCTTTTAGAAAGTGTTGCATAAGTGTCTCAATCTTTAACTTGTCGGTTTTCAAAACCATTTATCACACATGGTAATGAATGAGTCACTTGTGCGAGATCTGGGAACCTTTATTGTGGAAATGTTTCGCCTGCCAGTGGTGGCTTCTTCTGTCCATTACAGAGAGAAATGGTGAAAGATGAGGAGAATTTTGAGGTAATCACTGGGTACTTGTCACAATGAATTTGCGTGTTGGAACCCATAATAGCAACACAGATCCTCCTAGTTTTAGAGTCTGCTCTTAAAAGTGCCACAATGGGGGCTGCCTCGTCAGTACGTGAACTACCTATATAATCTATCGAGCTAAAAAAGATTTCTAACACTGTCACTGGTAATTCAGTTGTAGTTGTATCTTACCAACCGTTAGCGAGTCACAAGCCTTTCACGTGATCACTGTCCATTACTAGTCTTCCTGCTGACCTCTGCCCACCGCTACCACCAATTTGTCGTACGTGGGTCGGAGTGTAGATTTGGTAATAAACACAATCGTAGTTTGGCTTGGTAACTTATATTAGTGGAAATATATGGGGAGCACTCAGAGCCTGGTCGCCTGGCGCTAGTGGGCTAGGACGCTCATGGCATTCAAAGGGTGACCTCTGACATCGCTTAGGTCATCAGGAAGACTAGTAACGGACAGTGATCACGTAAAAGGCTTGTGACTCGCTAACGGTTGGTAAGATACAACTACTACTGAACTACTAGTGACAGCTGCTTTGATCATTTCCTTTTGGTTTTAAGGCAACTGGTGTGGCTTTAATAAAATTGGGAACAGTGTCAGTCTTTAAATGAATTGTTGCTGCCATGCATGAGGGATCCACAGGAAAATATGATGGCAGCGGTGGGTGGTGCGGGCGGGGTGGGTGGTATGATGGCAGCGGTGGGTTGTGCCGGCGGGGTGGGTGGTATGACGACAGCGGTGGGTGGTGCGGGCGGAGTTGTTGGTATGATGGCAGCGGTTGGTGGTGCGGACGGGGTGGGTGGTATGATGGCAGCGGTGGGTGGTGCGGGCGAGGTGGGTGGTATGAGGGCAACCGTGGGTGGTGCGGGCGGGGTGGATGGTATGATGGCAGCGGTGGGTGGTGCGGGCGGGGTGGGTGGTATGAGGGCAACCGTGGGTGGTGCGAGCGGGTGGGTGGTATGATGGCAGCGGTGGGTGGTATGATGGCAGCGGTGGGTGGTGCGGGCGGGGTGGGTGGTATGATGGCAGCAGTGGGTGGTGCGGGCGGGGTGGGTGGTATGAGGGCAACCGTGTGTGGTGCGGGCGGGTGGGTGGTATGATGGCAGCGGTGGGTGGTGTGGGCGGGGTGGGTGGTATGATGGCAGGGGTGGGTGGTATGATGGCAGTGGTGGGTGGTATGATGGCAGCGGTGGGTGGTGCAGGCGGGGTGGGTGGTATGATGGCAGCAGTGGGTGGTGCGGGCGGGGTGGGTGGTATGAGGGCAGCGGTGGGTGGTGTGGGCGGGGGGGTGGTATGATGGCAGGGGTGGGTGGTGTGATGGCAGTGGTGGGTGGTATGATGGCAGCGGTGGGTGGTGCGGGCGGGATGGGTGGTATGATGGCAGCGGTGGGTGGTGCGGGCGGGGTGGGTGGTGCTGGTGGCAGGTGAGGAGCCCTGGGGTTCGGGGCTGTCCACCCTGCTGTTCCACGCCAGTCGTGAGGTGATGAATAGTCGCTTCCACACGCACGCATGCGCGAGCGCGCGCACACACACACACACGCACACACACACACACACACACACATACACACACACACATACACACACACACACACACACACACACACACACACACATACACACACACACATACACACACACACACACACACACATACACACACACACACACACACACACACTCACACATACACACACACACACACACACACACAACACATCTATCGAAACAGGGAGACTACCTGAGGTATGGAAGACAGCAAATGTAGTACCAATCTTTAAAAAAGAAGACAGACATGAAGCACTTAACTACAGACCAGTGTCACTGATATGTATAGTATGCAAAGTCATAAGGAAGATTATCAGGAGAAGAGTGGTGGAACACCTAGAAAGGAATGAGCTTATCAACGACAGTCAACACGGTTTCAGGGACGGGAAATCCTGTGTCACAAACCTACTGGAGTTCTATGACAGGGTGACAGCAGTAAGACAAGAGAGAGAGAGGGGTGGGTAGATTGCATTTTCTTGGACTGTAAGAAGGCGTTTGACACGGTTCCACACAAGAGATTAGTGCAAAAGCTGAAGGACCAGGCAGGAATAACAGGGAAGGCACTCCAATGTATCAGGGAATACCTGTCAGGAAGACAACAGCGAGTCATGGTTCGTGGCGAGGTGTCAGAGTGGGCGTCTGTGACGAGTGCGGTTCCACAGGGGTCAGTCCTAGGACCGGTGCTGTTTTTGGTATTTGTGAATGACATGATGGAAGAAATAACCTCCGAAGTGTCCCTGTTTGCAGATGATGTGACGTTGATGAGAAGAATTCAATCGGACGAGGGCCAGGCAGAACTACAAAGGGCTCTGGACAGGCTGCAGGACTGGTCCAGGAATTGGCTCCTGGAGTTCAACCCCACCAAGTGCAAAGTCATGAAGATTGGGGAAGAGCAAAGAAGACCGCAAACGGAGTACAGTCTAGGGGGCCAGGGACTACAAACCTCACCCAAGGAAAAAGATCTTGGGGTGAGTATAACACCAGGCACATCTCCTGAGGCGCACATCAACCAAATAACTGCTGCAGCATACGGGCGCCTAGCAAACCTAAGAACAGCATATCGACATCTTAATAAGGAATCCTTCAGAACCCTGTACACTGTGTACGTTAGGCCCATACTGGAGTACGCAGCACCAGTTTGGAACCCACACTTAGCCAAGCACATAAATAAAATAGAGAAAGGTTTGCAACACGACTAGTCCCGGAGCTAAGGGGTATGTCCTACGAGGAGAGGTTAAGGGAAATCGACCTGACGACATTGGAGGACAGGAGAGAAAGGGAGGACATGATAACGACATATAAAATACTGAGAGGAATTGACAAGGTGGACAGAGACAGAATGTTCCAGAGATGGGACACAGCAACAAGGGGGCAGAGCTGGAAGTTGAAGACTCAGATGAATCACAGGGATGTTAGGAAGTATTTCTTCAGTCACAGAGTTGTCAGGAAGTGGAGGCAGGATCCATTCATAGCTTTAAGAAGAGGTATGATAAGGCTCGTGGCGAAGGGAGAGAGACCCAGTAGCGGCCAGTGAAGAGGCGGGGCCAGGAGCTATGAATCGACCCCTGCAACCACAACTAGGTGAGTACAACTAGGTGAGTACACACACAAGAACAAGTGCAGAATCTGAACCTTTACGAACAAGACTCACTGAAGTGAGAAAGAACACAATACATGTCGTAGCCTACACACCCGCCTCATTTCATCACATTAAGATAACCGTATTTTCCGGCATATAAGGCGCACGAATATATAAGATATAAAAACGATGTTACCAAGCAATTGTAACGTAACGTTAGTAAACAACTGCTAAAACGTAACACAAAACATACCCTTGACCCGCACCTTGAGCATATAAGGCGCAGGCTGATTTTCCAAGACTTTTTGTGGAGGAAAAAATCGCCTTATTTCCGGAAAATAAATGTCGGAAATAAGTTAGTTAAGAAGTGTAATGAGTTGAGCAGTAACAAGGTGGAAGTGGACTCCGTACAAGGGTTCAACATAGACATGACAGGACTCAATCACGTCAGTCGTTGGAGAGTATAGAGACGAGAGTGATAGCTAGAACTTATCCCCTCTCTAGCAGAGTGAAATGCGTCATGACTCATAAATAATTACAAAAATATGTAATTACAGAAATCCGATTCCAGCCAGTACTGCATTTACCTATAGGCTTGGCAGGCTGAAGCCTAGGGCCTCAAAATCTAGGAGACCTCCGGCCAAGGTGTATAATATTTTTGACACTGTCATAGGCCTTTCTTACCCATGCTGTCATAACGCACTGTAGTCTCTAAACAACCCTTCAGTAATGTTGTACTCCATTTCAGAATAATACTGTCTTAAGCCAATAACTCGACAATAGAATTGAGTTCTATATTGATTTTGACCTTCCAGGAAAGCAGTGAGATAGATTTGACTGAGTCCTCAGTCATTTGTACTCTGACATTAATGAGGCGGCTGATACCAGGCTTCAAGCTAACAATCTTTTGCAGAAATTGGAAGAACTGGAATTTATGTTTATTTTTCATTTTTGGACCCATGTGCTGGGTCATTTTCACAAGGTCATAAATCAGAACTGTTATTGAGTACTTGTGCATGTTTGTACAGTTCACTTCAGGATTTTTTGAGCAAAATTAGAGAAGATTTCGATGAGTCTGAGCAACAAGCAAAAGCCACCTAGCTCAATGTTAACTACAGAACTGTCACAAGGAGACTAAGAGTAAAGAAACAGCGAGGTAATGACGGAAGTATACCTGGTCCTGATGTCTTAGATGAACTCTCTTCAAGAGGTAAGTTTAGGATAAAATTCTTTATTCCTATACTAGGTGTACTTGAAGCCAATTTAAGAAGAGCTGCTGTGTACAGTGATGTGGCACGAGTGTTTTCCTTCTTGCTAATCCGACAACAGCTAAGCAAGAACTTCAGCAGTGTGTTGAACTGTTGATATCAGCATGCCCAGAGATGTTCACCTGAAACTGTTGATGTCAGCATACCCAGAAGATGTTCACCTGAAACTGTTGATGTCAGCATACCCAGAAGATGTTCACCTGAAACTGTTGATGTCAGCATACCCAGAGGATGTTCACATGAAACTGTTGATGTCAGCATACCCAGAAGATGTTCACCTGAAACTGTTGATGTCAGCATACCCAGAAGATGTTCCCATGAAACTGTTGATGTCAGCATACCCAGAAGATGTTCACATGAAACTGTTGATGTCAGCATACCCAGAAGATGTTCACATGAAACTGTTATTGTCAGCATACCCAGAAGATGTTCACCTGAAACTGTTGATGACAGCATACCCAGAAGATGTTCACATGAAACTGTTGATGTCAGCATACCCAGAAGATATTCATCTGAAACTGTTGATGTCAGCATACCCAGAAGATGTTCACCTGAAACTGTTGATGTCAGCATACCCAGAAGATATTCACCTGAATCTTACTGATGAACTTTTGTACTTTCACTTGTACGTAGGACAGATCCAGAAGAACAGTCACTGTCTCATACAGACCTTTATCAAATTATATACAAGGAAAAAATTCAGCTGGCCTTCCCTAATGTGGAAGCAATCTTGCGGTTATTTCTTAACTCAATGGTCACTAACTGCTCGGAATTTTTAGGAATTAAAAATGAATTAAGGGCCACAATGTCTCAAGAGAGGTTGTCAACACTGAAAGTGCATTGAAAGTGACAAACATAGACAAACAAATTTTGATGAACTTTGTGATTTTGCTGTGAGGAAGGCTATAAATTTTTTTTTAGTCTTAGTGTATTTGATGACTGTAGTTTCTTTATTTCTTAATATGTATTTTCAAAGGATATATATATATTAAAAAACATAACAGTAAACGTACAATTTAATTTTCCTAAAAAATCCTGTTTATTCCACAAAATGTTTACAAAGTTCGTTTATTGCAAAAGATTTTCACAGTGTTAATGTTAACATTTATGGTTTTTATTTCAATCACTACGGTATTTAACAATAACATCTTATGTCACTTAGAGGAGGAATTGTGAATTACAGAATTTTAAACACACATCACATTCGGCTTCACTGAATATTGTTTTAAACTATTCCATTATTAGCAAGCATTAATTCGTATTTAAACGAGCATTAAATGGTATTAAATCTAGTTTACACCGCGAGAGTGGGGGTAAACTCGACCATTCTTCCTCTACTTATTGCCAGTCAGTAGATGAACTATCAGTAATGGAGTGTAACTATTGGAGCCTTCCAAGAATAAATACCGGGTCCCACAATGTCTCTGGTATATATACAAGTTAACTAGTGGAATTACAAGAATTAGGTACTGGGTCCGTGTTTGGGCAATGATGCCAAAATAATGAGAATTAAACCAGAAGCAAAAGAGGACTTAAGAAAATTGCAGAGGACAGGAATACTGTGTTCAGGGCAGTGTTGCTCACCCTGTGTTCACAGCAGTGTTCCTCACCCTGTGTTCACAGCAGTGTTCCTCACCCTGTGTTCACAGCAGAGTGTTCCACACCCTGTGTTCACAGCAGTGTGTTCCTCACCCTGTATTTACAGCAGAGTACTCCTCATCTGTGTTCAGAACAGAGGACTCCCCTCACCCATGATTCAGAACAGTAGGACCATCATCCCATTTTCTTAACATACGGCCTTTTACCCAGTGCTCAGAGAGAAGGGTCCTTCATTCCGTGTTAAGAGGAAAGGGGCTCTTAAAATACTCTTAACACAGTATTTGACAGATCCTTATGACAGATTTTCATCCCATGTTCAGAACAGAGGACCCTTAGCCCCGTGTTTACAGCAAGTGGACCATCACTCTGTGCTCGGAAGACAGGGCTCCTGCACCTTATTCCGAGCGTAAGGCCCCGTCACTCCTTGTTCAGAGCAGGGGCTCTTACCTTGTGTTCAATACAGGGTGCTCTTATCCCGGTTTCAATGCAGAGGTCTCCTTAGGTCGTGTTCAAAACAGAAGACCCCCCCTCTCCTCTTCACGTTCAGAAAAGAGGGATCAATCACCCTGAGTTCAGAGCAAAGGGTTTCCTATCATGAGTTCAGAATAGAGGAGCCTTCTACCCTGCCTTCAGAGCAGGGAGTCTCCTACCAATTGTCTAGAGCGGGGAACATTACACTGTGTTCAGAGCAGAGGAGGGCCAAGGCCCTCTCTGCCCGATGTTCACATCAGGGAAAGGGGCTCAACTCTATTTTCAGAGTAAGGGGGGCCGTACACTGTTCAGAGAAGGGGAAGCTCCCTACACAAACAATTAATCTCATGTCTCGATATAATGTGCAATATTCATTGCATCGTCTATTATACCCTGTTAACACCCGTGTTCTGGCTAGGGGAGAGGGACGAACACGGAGAGGGGAGGACGAACACGGGGAGGGGACGAACACGGGGAGGGGACGAACACGGGGAGGGGACGAACACGGGGAGGGGACGAACACGGGGAACAGGGTGTGTGGTAAAAATCACAGGCATACGCCACCGAATCCTTTTGGGAGGGTAGACACAAAATTGCCCTAATTTTGCGTTATGACAAACAACGCATAAACAAGAGAACGTTGAAAGTAACACTAGTCAAGTGTGTGAGGAACAAGATCATTGTAGTCGTTCACACACTGAGACGACACAAGGAACAAGATCATCGTAGTCGTTCACACACTGAGACGACACAAGGAACAAGATCATCGTAGTCGTTCACACACTGAGACGACACAAGGAACAAGATCATCGTAGTCGTTCACACACTGAGACGACACAAGGAACAGGATCATCGTAGACGTTCACACACTGAGACGACACAAGGAACAAGATCATCGTAGTCGTTCACACACTGAGACGACACAAGGAACAAGATCATCGTAGTCGTTCACACACTGAGACGACACAAGGAACAAGATCATCGTAGTCGTTCACACATTGAGACGACACAAGGAACAAGATCATCGTAGTCGTTCACACACTGAGACGACACAAGGAACAAGATCATCGTAGTCGTTCACACACTGAGACGACACAATTACAACTACAAAAGGATACGTAAAAAAATCTTGTCGTGCTTCCTACAGTTTCAATTGTATATATTCCATGGTATACCTGGAGTTTACCTGGAGAGGGTTTCGGGGGTCAACGCCCCCGCGGCCCGTTCTGAGACCAGGCCTCATGGTGAATCAGGGTCTGATCAACCAGGCTGTTACTGCTGGCCGCACGCAAACTGACGTACGAACCACAGCTCGGCTGGTCAGGTACTGACTTTAGGTGCCTGTCCAGTGCCTTCTTGAAGACAGCCAGGGGTCTATTGATAATCCCCCTTATGTATGATGGGAGGCAGTTGAACAGTCTTGGGCCCCGGACACATATTGTGTTGTCTCTTTTCGTACTCGTGGCCCTGCTGCTTTTCATTGGGGAAATGTTGCATCTCCTGCCGAATCATTTGCTTTCATAGGGAGTGATTTTCGTGTGCAAGTTTGGTACTAATCCCTCTAAGATTTTCCAAATGTATATTATCATGTATCTTTCTCGTCTGCGTTCCAGGGAATACAAATCAAGGACCTTCAACCGTTCCCAGTAATTGAGGTGCTTTATCGTTCTTATGTGCGCCGTGAAAGTTCTTTGTATACTCTCAAGGTTAGCAATTTCGCCTGCCTTGAAGGGGGCCGTTAGTGTACAGTAGTATTCCAGCCTAGAGAGAACAAGCGATTTGAAGAGAATCATCATGGGTTTGGTGTCCCTAGTTTTGAAGGTTCTCATTATCCATCGTATCATTTTTCTAGCAGATGAGTTAGATACGTTGTTGTGGTCTTTGAAGACAAAAAATAATTACCCATGGTCCCATCCTCTTGCTGAAAAATACAATAGTTACCCCTACTCCCAGCCTCCTGGTGAAAAAATATTATAGTTTCTCCTGCACCCAATCTCCTGGTGAAAAAATACTATAGTTTTGTTTCTTGTCCTAAGTATACCAGGATACCACATGTTCTTTGCTTGTTCTTTGCCATATCACGTGTTCTTTTGCTTGTTCATAGGCATACCACGCCTTCTATTGCTTGTTCTTAGGCATACCACGTATTCTATTGTTTGTTTTTAGGCATACCATGTGTTCTGTTGCTTGTCTTAAGCATACCACGTGTTCTGTTGCATGTCTTAAGCATACCATGTGCTCTCGTGAGTTGTTCTCTGGTAAGCCTCCTGTTCTCAGACGTTTCTCACATCTGTCTGTCTTCCTCTGTGTTTGTGTCTTCCTCTGTGTCTGTCTTTCTCCATGTTTGCGTCTTCCTCTGTGTCTGTCTTTCTCCATGTTTGTGTCTTCCACTGTGTTTGTGTCTTCCTCTGTGTCTGTCTTTCTCCATGTTTGTGTCTTCCTCTGTGTTTGTCTTCCTCTGTGTCTGTCTTTCTCCATGTTTGTGTCTTCCTCTGTGTTTGTGTCTTCATTTATTTTACTCACAGTTACTAGTCCACGATTTCTTCCTCAACGTATCATTATCCATTCGTTCCAATTGGCCCATACTATGACAGGACAGACTGCACTGTCTTGGTCATGTGAATGATGCAAACCACACCTTCCCTTTCACTCTGTCTGCCCTCTAACACTTTCCTCTTCATTGTCTCCCCTCTAACACCTTCCCCTTCACTCTGTCTCCCCTCTAACACTTTCCCCTTCACTCTGTCTCCCCTCTAACACTTTCCCCTTCAATCTGTCTCCCCTCTAACACTTTCCCCTTCACTCTCTCTCCCCTATAACACCTTCCCCTTCACTCTGTCTTCCCTGTAAAACCTTCCCCTTCACTCTCTCTCCCCTATAACACCTTCCCCTTCACTCTGTCTTCCCTGTAAAACCTTCCCCTTCACTCTCTCTCCCCTATAACACCTTCCCCTTCACTCTGTCTATCTTCACTACTGTAACAAATTCCAGGTGTATACAGTCGTTCTTACACAAATCAAATACAAACCAATTGTATTCAGTTACAATTTCACCAGTTACACACATCCAAATTCTATACAATCATTGTCTAACCAGTCACATAAAATAAAGATATATACAATCATTGCTTCATTAATAGCACTCATATCTTGTATATACAATCATTATTTCACTAATGACACTCAACACAGGTATATACAATCACTATCTCTCTAAAAACACTCATCACAGGTATATACAATCATTATCTCACTAATAACACTTATCACAGGTATATACAATCATTGTCTCACTAATAACACTCATACCAGGTATATACAATCATTGTCTCACTTATAACACTCATCACATGTATATACAATCATTGTCTCACTAATAACACTCATACCAGGTATATACAATCATTGTCTCACTAATAACACTCATCACAGGTATATACAATCATTGTCTCACTAATAACACTCATACCAGGTATATACAATCATTGTCTCACTAATAACACTCATCACAGGTATATACAATCATTGTCTCACTAATAACACTCATCACAGGTATATACAATCATTGTCTCACTTATAACACTCATCACAGGTATATACAATCATTGTCTCACTTATAATACTCGTCACAGGTATATACAATCATTGTCTCACTAATAACACTCATCACAGGTATATACAATCATTGTCTCACTTATCACACTCATCACAGGTATATACAATCATTGTATCACTTATAACACTCATCACAAGTATATACAATTATTGTCTCACTTATAACACTCATACCAGGTATATACAACCATTGTCTCACTTATAGCACTCATCACAGGTATATACAATCATTGTCTCACTAATATTACTCATCACAGGTATATACAATCATTGTCTCACTTATAACACTCATCACAGGTATATACAATCATTGTCTCACTAATAACACTCATCACAGGTATATACAATCATTGTCTCACTAATAACACTCACCACAGGTATATACAATCATTGTTTCACTAATAACACTCATACCAGGTATATACAATCATTGTCTCACTAATAACCCTCATCACAGGTATATACAATCATTGTCTCACTTATAACACTCATCACAGGTATATACAATCATTGTCTCACTTATAACACTCATCACAGGTATATACAATCATTGTCTCACTAATAACACTCATCACAGGTATATACAATCATTGTCTCACTAATAACACTCACCACAGGTATATACAATCATTGTTTCACTAATAACACTCATACCAGGTATATACAATCATTGTCTCACTAATAACACTCATCACAGGTATATACAATCATTGTCTCACTTATAACACTCATCACAGGTATATACAATCATTGTCTCACTTATAACACTCATCACAGGTATATACAATCATTGTCTCACTAATAACACTCATCACAGGTATATACAATCATTGTCTCACTAATAACACTCACCACAGGTATATACAATCATTGTTTCACTAATAACACTCATACCAGGTATATACAATCATTGTCTCACTAATAACACTCATCACAGGTATATACAATCATTGTCTCACTTATAACACTCATCACAGGTATATACAATCATTGTCTCACTTATAACACTCATCACAGGTATATACAATCATTGTCTCACTAATAACACTCTATCACAGGTATATACAATCATTGTCTCACTAATAACACTCACCACAGGTATATACAATCATTGTTTCACTAATAACACTCATACCAGGTATATACAATCATTGTCTCACTAATAACACTCATCACAGGTATATACAATCATTGTCTCACTTATAACACTCATCACAGGTATATACAATCATTGTCTCACTTATAACACTCATCACAGGTATATACAATCCTTGTCTCACTAATAACACTCATACCAGGTATATACAATCATTGTCTCACTAATAACACTCATCACAGGTATATACAATCAATGTTTCACTAATAACACTCATACCAGGTATATACAATCATTGTCTCACTAATAACACTCATCACAGGTATATACAATCATTGTCTCACTAATAACACTCATCACAGGTATATACAATCATTGTTTCACTAATAACACTTATACCAGGTATATACAATCATTGTCTCACTAATAACACTCATCACAGGTATATACAATCATTGTCTCACTAATAACACTCATCACAGGTATATACAATCATTGTTTCACTAATAACACTTATACCAGGTATATACAATCATTGTCTCACTAATAACACTCATCACAGGTATATACAATCATTGTCTCACTTATAACACTCATCATAGGTATATACAATCATTGACTCACTTATAACACTCATCACAGGTATATACAATCATTGTTTCACTTATAACACTCATCACAGGTATATACAATCATTGTCTCACTTATAACACTCATCACAGGTATATACAAAGTGGCTCATTTAAGTAGTTTCCTGAATTTTTTTTTTGTTCTTCGTCTAAGGTTTTAGTTTTTACCTTGAGAACGTCGAAACCGATGTTACTGGTTTAAAAAACCGACAAGTTGAAGGACGAGACACTTGTGTAACACACACACACACACACACACACACACACAAAGAGGCACTAAACTATAGACCGGTGTCACTTACGTGTATAGTGTGCAAAGTCCTGGAGAAAATCATCAGGAAAAGAATGGTGGAGCACCTCGAGCTGAACAGGATAATAAACACCAGACAGCACGGATTCCGGGAAGGCAAATCCTGTGTAACAAACCTCCTAGAGTTCTATGATAAAGTAACACAGGTAAGGCAAGAGAGAGAAGGGTGGGTTGATTGCATTTTCCTGGACTGCAGGAAGGCCTTCGACACAGTTCCTCACATGAGATTAGTAAAGAAGTTGGAAGAACAAGCGTGTATAACAGGAAGGGCACTGGAATGGATCAGGGAATACCTCACAGGGATGCAACAACGGGTCATGGTGCGTGATGAGGTATCACAGTGGGCACCTGTGACGAGCGGCGTACCGCAGGGGTCAGTCCTAGGACCAGTGTTATTCTTGGTATATGTAAATGACATGACGGACGGGATAGACTCAGAAGTGTCTCTATTCGCAGATGATGTGAAATTAATGAGGAGAATCACATCGGAAGAGAACCAAGCAGGACTTCAAACAGACCTGGACAAGCTTGACATCTGGTCTAGCAACTGGCTTCTCGAATTCAATCCCACCAAATGCAAAGTCATGAAGATCGGAGAAGGGCAAAGAAGACCGCTGACAGAGTACAAGCTAGGCGAACAAAGGCTACAAACCTCGGCAAAGGAGAAAGACCTTGGGGTGAGTATAACGCCAAGCACGTCTCCGGAGGCACACATCAACCAGATAACTGCGGCAGCATATGGGCGACTGGCAAACCTAAGATTAGCGTTCCGTTATCTTATCAAGGAATCGTTCAAGACACTGTACACCGTGTACGTCAGGCCCATACTAGAATATGCAGCACCAGTCTGGAACCCACACCTGGTCAAGCACGTAAAGAAACTAGAGAAAGTGCAAAGGTTTGCGACAAGGTTAGTTCCACAACTCAGGGGTCTGTCCTATGAAGAAAGGTTGAGGGAAATAGGACTAACAACACTGGAGGAAAGAAGGGTCAGAGGAGACATGATAACGACATACAAAATACTGCGGGGAATTGATAAGGTAGACAGTGACAGGATGTTCCAGAGAGGGAACACAGAAACAAAGGGACACAACTGGAAGCTGAAGACTCAGATGAGTCAAAGGGATGTTAGGAAGCATTTTTTCAGCCACAGAGTAGTCAGGAAGTGGAAGTCTAGAGAAACATATAGTGGAGGCAGGAACCATACATAGTTTTAAGACAAGGTATGATAAAGCTCATGGAGCAGGGAGAGCAGAGACCCAGTAGCGGACAGCTGAGTCTCGACCCCTGCAACCACAATTAGGTGAGTACAATTAGGTGAGTACAATTAGGTGAGTACACGCACACACACAACGACTTTTTCCTCGCTGCCTTGAGAGGCGACTACCGTGCCAATAGAGTGCCATGTGCCATGTCTGTTACATCTGCCTAGCAGTGGCAATGACAAATGCAGAAAATGAGATCTATTTGTTACTAGATCTCAGAACGTCAACCATTTGGTAACAAGGCTCTAGGTCAGAGCCGCCATTTAGGCCAGGTTGCGTTTTTGAATGCCTGGGGCCTATGGCCTAGGGCCTAAAGCCTAGGGCCTAGGGCCTGGTGCCTAGGGCCTGGGGACTATTGCCTGGGGCTTATTGCCTGGTGCCTGGGGCCTAGGGACTGGTGCTTGGGGCCTAGGGCCTAGGGCCTGGGGACTGGGGACTGGGGACTGGGGACTGGGGCCTGGGGCCTAGGGCCTAGGGGCTAGGGCCTGGTGCCTGGTGCCTGGTGCCTAGGGCCTAGGGCCTGGGGACTATTGCCTGGGGCCTAGGGCCTGGTGCCTGAGGCCTAGGGCCTGGTTGGGGCCTAAGGCCTAGGGCCTGGGGACTGGGGCCTAGGGCCTGGGGACTAGGGCCTAGGGCCTGGGGACTGGGACCTAGGGCCTGGTGCTTGGGGCCTAGGGCCTAGGGCCTAGGGCCTGGGGCCTAGGGCCTGGGGACTAGGGCCTAGGGCCTAGGGCCTAGGGCCTGGGGACTGGGGCCTAGGGCCTGGTGCTTGGGGCCTAGGGCCTAGGGCCTGGGGACTATTGCCTTGGGCCTAGGGCCTAGGGACTGGTGCCTGAGGCCTAGGGCCTGGTGCTTGGGGCCTAGGGCCTAGGGCCCTAGGACTAGGGCCTAGGGCCTAGGACTGGGGCCTGGGGACAGGGCTGAGGAGTCTCCAAGTTGACGCCAGATGGTACATATCACAACGTATGTCTTCAATGACGTGAGCACCGGGGAGCTGGATTAGTAGTCACAGGTGCCTCTAATTTCATATGGGCTCTAAACGTTGATCCAATGACGTGCATGAGAGAATACCACCACTCATTTAAGTCAGGGGGACTTTCTAGACTTAAGCCAGAATCCGTACTCTTAGACTTAAGCCAGAATCCGTACTCTTAGACTTAAGCCAGAATCCGTACCCTTAGACTTAAGCCAGAATCCGTTCTCAGTGTGTGTGTCAGCTATAATAATTGTATGGCACTGAGATACTGCAACAGCTCATGGTTAAGCTGAATGCCTGATGGCACCTCTGGTCCAAGACGCTGGGCCAGCTAGAGAGAGAAAGACCTGGGGGCAAGCAGGTCCATTTTTTCCCACTACTTGCTCATCAATTACATTGCAATCCATAATCTTCTACAAGGAAGGGAGGCACTTACCTGAAGTAGAGCGGTGTTAGTAACAGAGCTAGAGAAAGTTAATTCCAGAGCTTGTCAGGTGTCATTTCCACGAGGCTTCCTCGTATCTGTCCAGGCTTCATTCAGGGGCCAATTTCGTTGGACCATTCAGCATGGCCATTAACCAGGTACCAGGTGTCAAACTGGTAAGAGTATACCCGGGTGTACTTTAACAGTCACCTGCGGACGTGTTCACCATTTCCTTGACCGAGCTGACAGCCTCTAAGTGAGTAAGTGATTAGTGGAGTATGCATATAAAGTCTTCAGCTAAACCGTCAATGTTGATTGCTTAAGAATCCAACTTTGAGCAGCACTGAACATAAAGCTTGGAATTGAGATATTTGGTATATCTTAGTAGAAGATTTACATTGGTTTTGGCTGGGTTAGGTGCCAATAGGCTGAGAAGAGGGAAGGGAGGGAGGGAGGGAGGGATCATTTGTACTCCGTGCTCGCCCTGTCTGCTTTTGTTTCCTTTACACAGCTTCCCTTTTATTAATTTTCTTACTTTTTCCCCCCTCATTTCCCTCCTCATAACGATGCTCTCTCGTGCCTCTCTTGCTATATGGTCTTTTATTTTCATTACCCTCATTACCCTCATTACCCTCATTACCCTCATTACCCTCACCTTACTTAACTTCCTTCACCCTGTGTATGTACCTTGTTTTGCCTAACTCCTTTGGTCATTCTTTTGAGAAAAAAAAATGCTTTAATTGTAATAGCCCTACTGGCACTCATCCATGTACCTAATGCCACTCATCCATGTACCTAATGCCACTCATCCATGTACTTACTGCCACTCATCCATGTACCTAATGCCACTCATCCATGTACCTACTGCCACTCATCCATGTACCTACTCCCACTCATCCATGTACCTACTACCACTCATCCATGTACCTAATGCCACTCATCCATGTACCTACTGCCACTCATCCATGTGCCTAATGCCACTCATCCATGTACCTACTGCCACTCATCCATGTACGGATTCTTGGAGATAATGGTTGGTCGTAGTGAAACTCTCTCGATGGGTGGTAACGATATATTGAATGAGTCAGTGAGGAGAGGAGCCCAGCCTTTCTCTTCAGTACTATGCCTGGCGTCGGAGTGAGGCAGAACGCCCCGGGCTAGCGTCGGAGTGATGCAGAACGCCCCGGGCTAGCGTCGGAGTGAGGCAGAACGCCCCGGGCTAGCGTCGGAGTGAGGCAGAACGCCCCGGGCTAGCGTCGGAATGAGGCAGAACGCCCCGGGCTAGCGTCGGAGTGAGGCAGAACGCCCCGGGCTAGCGTCGGAGTGAGGCAGAACGCCCCGGGCTAGCGTCGGAGTGAGGCAGAAAGTCCCGGGCTAGCGTCGGAGTGAGGCAGAACGCCCCGGGCTAGCGTCGGAGTGAGGCAGAACGCCCCGGGCTAGCGTCGGAGTGAGGCAGAACGCCACGGGCTAGCGTCGGAGTGAGGCAGAACGCCCCGGGCTAGCGTCGGAGTGAGGCAGAACGCCCCGGGCTAGCGTCGGAGTGAGGCAGAACGCCCCGGGCTAGCGTCGGAGTGAGGCAGAACGCCCCGGGCTAGCGTCGGAGTGAGGCAGAACGCCCCGGGCTAGCGTCGGAATGAGGCAGAACGCCCCGGGCTAGCGTCGGGTGAGGCAGAACGCCCCGGGCTAGCGTCGGAGTGAGGCAGAACGCCCCGGGCTAGCGTCGGAGTGAGGCAGAACGCCACGGGCTAGCGTCGGAGTGAGGCAGAACGCCACGGGCTAGCGTCGGAATGAGGCAGAACGCCACGGGCTAGCGTCGGGTGAGGCAGAACGCCCGGGCTAGCGTCGGAGTGAGGCAGAACGCCCGGGCTAGCGTCGGAGTGAGGCAGAACGCCCGGGCTAGCGTCGGATGAGGCAGAACGCCCGGGCTAGCGTCGGAGTGAGGCAGAACGCCCCGGGCTAGCGTCGGAGTGAGGCAGAACGCCCCGGGCTAGCGTCGGAGTGAGGCAGAACGCCCCGGGCTAGCGTCGGAGTGAGGCAGAACGCCCCGGGCTAGCGTCGGAGTGAGGCAGAACGCCCGGGCTAGCGTCGGGTGAGGCAGAACGCCACGGGCTAGCGTCGGATGAGGCAGAACGCCCCGGGCTAGCGTCGGAGTGAGGCAGAACGCCACGGGCTAGCGTCGGAGTGAGGCAGAACGCCACGGGCTAGCGTCGGAGTGAGGCAGAACGCCACGGGCTAGCGTCGGAGTGAGGCAGAACGCCCGGGCTAGCGTCGAGTGAGGCAGAACGCCCCGGGCTAGCGTCGGAGTGAGGCAGAACGCCCCGGGCTAGCGTCGGAGTGAGGCAGAACGCCCCGGGCTAGCGTCGGATGAGGCAGAACGCCCCGGGCTAGCGTCGGAGTGAGGCAGAACGCCCCGGGCTAGCGTCGGGTGAGGCAGAACGCCCCGGGCTAGCGTCGGAGTGAGGCAGAACGCCACGGGCTAGCGTCGGGTGAGGCAGAACGCCACGGGCTAGCGTCGGATGAGGCAGAACGCCACGGGCTAGCGTCGGGTGAGGCAGAACGCCACGGGCTAGCGTCGGAATGAGGCAGAACGCCCCGGGCACGTCAGTGAGGCAGAACGCGGGCCTAGCTCGACAGGACAGAACGCCACAGGCTGCGTCCACATGAGGCTCTACTCACAAGTTTCAAGGGATCCTAGACATGAACAGATCATAACTATACAGCTGGTACTACATCATATAACAGCTGCACTACATCCATATAACAGCTGGCACTCATCCATATACTACCATCATAGTCTATGGTACATATGACACTGCCACTCATCCATGTACCTACTGCCACTCATCCATGTACCTACTGCCACTCATCCATGTACCTACTGCCACTCATCCATGTACCTACTGCCACTCATCCATGTACCTACTGCCACTCATCCATGTACCTCTACCTGGCCTTATCCTTCATCCTCCTTGCTCTCTTACTATATCCTTCACTTTCTTGTCATTTTTACCATCTCCTCTTTCTTCTCCTCTGTGTTCTCAGCCTCCTCGTCGTTTCCTCTTGCCCTGCCTCTTTACCTCCCACCTGCTACGTACACCTTCAATCATCGTTCATCATCAATCCATCAGTTGGTGGTTCCTCTTGATGATTCATGAGACCCTTTCTGGCCCTCGCTACTACCACCACCACTACCACCATCACCACTACCACCACCACTACCACCACCACTACCACCACCCCCTACACCACCATCCTACCACCACCACCACTACCACCACCACCACTACCACCACACACTACCACCATCACTACCACCATCATTACCACCACCACCACTACCACCATCACTACCATCACTATCACCACCACCACTTCCACCATCATTACCACCACTACCACCACAATCACCAGTACCACCACAATCACCACCACCACTAAGATCACCACCACTACCAATACCACCACCATTACCACCACCACTAACACCACCACCACTACCATCACCACTACCACCACCCTCACAAGAACCACCACCGATACTTACTACCATCACTACAATCACCATAATCACCACCCACCGATACTTACTACCATCACTACAATCACCATAATCACCACCCACCACTAATAACATCACCATCACGACACTACTTCCACCACTATCACCACCGTTATTCTACAACTACGACAACCACCACCACAACAACACCATACCCACGTGGGTCATTCAACGTCGTTATTTACACAAAAGCGAAAAATATTCTTATAATTAATAAATTAATGTTTACAAGTAGAGAGAAGGCGGACATACAGTAATAACTGGTTCCTTTCATTAATCTTTGATGCTATTTAATAATATACTCACGTAAGTTCCCATGAGAGTTTAATGGTAAATAAATGCTCACTAGAATCCTTAAGTATATCATAAAAATATATGCTCCCCAGAATAAATAATAAATTATAGAGTATAAAAGATAGAATATTGAGCAGTACTCTCGTACTGTCCCAGTAATTACACAACTTAGACCTGTATAGTATAAAACCAATGACATTTGATATGCCTCAGGGTATGCTGAATTAATGGGAGCCAGTGCAGGTACACTGGATCACTGAGAAACTTAAACATAATTTAATATACAGTAAAGCATTTAGTGTGCTCTTGTCTGAGAGCAAGAGAGCAGAGTATACATAGCCAGTTGTGTCATGAATGTTGCTACACTTGGAAACGTATGACTATAGATGCCTTTCTTCCTGTCAGTGACCTGAGTTGTGTGTCTACCAGGATGCCCGAGGAGACTGCCATGTAATTTTCCCCCGCACATTCTTTACTGTACATTTCATGTACTTATGATTATTATGTGTACTCTCATATTATTCTCATGTGTACGCTATTACTTACTATGTTGTATTATATTACAAAAGAGGTTTATTTTTGTGTGCAGCTTGGGTGACAATATTTGTTGTTATAATATAAGTCTTACATAAATACTTGAGTAGGAGAAGCAACTCTGGCTGAAGCTTCTTAGACTAAACCTGCGCTAACTCACATGTATGTGGCTCTTCCTTGCCAGAATGACTCAGTTTTCTCGTGTATTTTGAGCTGTTTTTGCATATTTTGGTTACCACTGCAACTTACAGAGTGGGACTTGAGATACTTCCCGAATTTCACCTGTCGTGAAGGTTACCTACCCTGTGGTGATCTTACATGCTGCTGGACGCTCGTCAAGCATTGCATATACACAAAAAAATGTTTATGAGGCAGAATGTGTGTCTGATCTCACTTTGTGATCGTAAATTCCCAAAGATCACATGGAGAACTTCCTTCAGTTGTCTTTCTGACGGTTGTGGTACCTCGGTGACACTTTTTTAGTCTAGATGTCGATGTTGTTAGCCTATCTGAGCACAGTGAGAGTTATGGAACTGTTATGTTTAGCAGTAATAATGCTTTTTTTGTGGTATTTGGAGCTATGTATGTCTACCATGAGGTGTCTAACCTGTTTAGGGTCGCGTCTCGTGTCAGTTGGCTCACCATCTCTACGATCCCGTCCTTCATATGAAATTCTAAATGTAGCTATCATTAACTTTATTATTTTTAGCTATACAAAAGAGTGTGTTTCAGGATCAAATCTCAAATACGCAATATGAAAAACAGCCACGGGGGGGAGGGGGTAAGATGAATGATATCTCTAGACCTTTTTGTGTTGCATCCATCACTTTTTCAAGAGTTTGCAATATTGCAAAAGGAATAAGTAACGCCGGCAGGTGTGTCCATGAGGAGAGCTGGAACTCCTCATGGACACACCTGCCCGGACTCCTTATTTCCTTTGCAACAAACACAACATAGAAAGTGAGAACACACTGAGTGAGACTTGTAAGACTGTTGCTGAACTCGTAGATCCTGAACACGCGAGACAGAGCGCAGCGCAGTTCTTCAAATCACAAGATTGACCTAAATTCAGTAATTTTCAAAGAAATTTCACATTTCGATTTACATTGTTATTATTGACGACATTTTGAACTATCTGCAATTAGCGTGACCTTCCCCCTCCCCCCAATGAAAACCCAAATAAGGTCATACAAACACACATTAAACCATTCCTTATTTTTGTTCTGGGTTTGCGCCCCTTCCCTGGAAACTACCGGTGCTTCCTTTGGGGGGCGAGTCCCCCGGTTAAGAACCGCTGCCCTTGACTTTCTAACATGGAATATTTCTAGTTTTTTTATAGATATTCTGCTATTCATTCTCTTAGATACTTTATATATTAAAATGGCATTTTGCTCTGAGAAAAACAGTGTAAACCCATGACCTCTGTCTCGAGAAATTTACCACCTTTTCAGTGACTATGCTCGTCAAACATTCTTTAAAATCTGTCTCAAACTTTTAAGAACTGGAAAATTGTTCTTTATTGGTAATATCGCCCTGTTGCAAGTTTACTCATTAAAGTGTTAGAGAATAAATCAGGCGCCTTCTCTGTTCTGAGAGATAAAAACGATTAAAACTGTTATTAGTAGTACAGAGAAGACCCAACTTGAGAGGAAGACAGCACTTCCATCCTCTGAACGCAGCTGAAACAGTGGGTCAGACCCACGTAACTCTAGCTCCTCCTCCTCTGATTTGTTGGGAAGTACACTGAGTGTTTCGTACAGAGACTCGTAGAGACATGCCGTCTCCTGGTAATCAGGAATACATATAAGGAACATCTGCTAGAGAAGATCCTCTTCAGATCCCTGTTCTTGGAGCTCGTCATACAGAACGAGTTAGATTACTGCAACTTCCTGTCACATCTATATTTGATTTGCCGTCTAGTTCTTACTTCAAGGAACAGTATTACAGTACGTAACATTTATTCAGGTTACAGTTAGAGTGTACTCAGGCTCAGCTCTTATTGAGCAAAGATGGGGGATGGAGACAGAGAACAAACTCATTATTAATGAACTAAGTCTAGCGGGTCAGCAAGCTTTTAGAAATTCAGTCAGAGTTAACTCTACAGAAATGTATCTCATTAGTTGAACATTTCTTGAAACAAGACCCAAGCTAATGTTTACACTGGTCCAAAGACCAGTGGGCTGCCGTCATGCTCACAACTTTGACTGGACAACAACACTGTCCCATGAGATGTATATTGATAATAAGAAAGTCCAGGTCTCTGCACTTGATGATTACGAGCTAACTGTTAACTATCAGCGTACATTATGTACGTTGAAGAGAAAACGAGGACAGACCTACGTAAATCTTGCTAGAGAAAAACAGGTCACACTTTATAACGAACACAGGTAAGAAGGGCCTGTGACCCTGGTCGTAATAGGTTTAGAGCAAAATAAACTCAGCAGATAGGATATAACTAATATTTTCTTCATCAGTTATATACAAATATTTACACTTATGTACAAAGATTGGAATAGTCAGTGTACCACTCGGTGACAGAATGTCGAAAGCAGAAGCCAGAGAGAGAGCACCGTACTCAACCAGCTGATAGGCAAGTCTGGCAAATGCTGACCGCGAGTGAACCACATCGCCTCAGCAATTGGCAGACTCGCCTGTGACGGACACCCTAAAATAATCGTTAAACTCTTAGCACCCATTACTACCAGGTCAGAGGCCATTCTTACCTGTGTTCGTAATACACTTCATATGTGGTGATGAGCGGCCAAGGCAGAGACTTATGAGATATTTCACCGAGAAATTGTATAATGATGGTGTCCTGATATTCATGAGTAGTTGATAGACTGGCCTTGCATTGAGGTGCCCGAAACACCTAAAGCAGCAGATAATTATGAAGTTACTCATAAGATATTACAATAGTACCACCTCCACACACACACACACACGCGCACACACACACACATACACACACGCACACACACACACACACACACACACATTCATAAAGGGACTTACATGACCGATCACTTGAATTTCAATCTCAGCCTTCCATATCACACCCTACAGTAGTAATTAAAACTTTAAGTTAGTCTCTGGAGACAGACAGAAAAATCTAAAGAAAGGAGAAATATCAAAATGTTCTTACTGTAAAAAAGGCGAGGACCTTCAAGTGCGTATTGTTATACTTCAGAAGAATAAAAGGCCACAATACCGTGACTGGAACAATACACAAATAACTTGAGCATAGGAGACTGAAACTTATGACGACGTTTCGGTCCAAGTCGGACCGAAACGCAGACATCACCCTCGTAGCTCGTCCTGGCAACGCAGACATCAACCTCGTCACAGCAGTAAACTTATAGTAACAGCCACACTGGACAATTCCTCTACCTAACGTTATTAATCACTCTGGATGACTACACCATAATTTTTAAAGGGGTGGACCGGTAAGCCAGCGGAAGGTCTCGGTCATATGACCAAAAGCTCCAACGGCGGGTCATCATCTGACTAAGACCCGCGTCAGGAAACACTTGTCCTGTTTCCTGACGAACCTTACCTAAGCTAACCTGGATGACTACTAAATGATAAACTAGCCGGGGAAACTTCATTCTCAGTTATGATACACTTTTATTCAAGCAGAAAGTTTGGTCTGAACTACATTGATGTACAGTAAGTGGTCTGATGTCACCATACAAGTGCCTGTCCAATATTATTGAGATAAATTATATTACCTGTTAGAAAACACTTATAGTAAAATAGATGAACACTTACACCTCCCAGCGTATATACACTAATACACACCTCTCAGTGTATATACACTAACACACGAACACACCACCTCTCAGTGCTTATGTCGTTCCGAATAGGTAAAATTGGTCAATTAGCAAGAACTCATTTAAAATTAAGTCCTTTCTAAAATTTTATCTTATATGTTTAAAGATATATTATTTAATGTAAAAATTAATGATTTTGTACCAAAAGAACCTTAAGAAACTTACCTAACCTTATTATAACAAGCGCAATTTAATTTAGCCTAATTCAACTAAATATATTTTAGATAAGTTTACAATAATTTAATAATAAACAAACTCAACGAAATATATATTTTTTTCGTTAGGTTCAGAATGATTTTTGCAAAATTATTGCATTCACAAATTTTCGCTTGCCCTATTCGGCAAGAAGAGCTTTGCTATTTAAGCCAAAATCGCTCATATGGATGAGATTTTCGCATTATAATCAGTGACAAACATGTAACAATATGTACTAGACATGTATCTCTCACACCTCGTGTACTGTATATGCCATCTTTATATATATATATATATATATATATATATATATATATTATTGGGACCACGAACAAGTGGTATTGATCAATAACAACACTGCGACTAGCCAAGGATTCGAACCCATGCTGCTTTGGCCCGCCTCATGGTGAGTGAAAACCTATGACGCTCTAACCCACAGGACCATGGAATCCTACAAGAACCAAGGACCAAGGGTAACACACCTAGCTTGCCTGGTGCTTGGTTCTTGTAGGATTGCGTGGTCCTGTGGGTTAGAGCGTCAAGGGTTTTTCGCTCACCATGAGGCGGACCAAAGAAGCATGGGTTCGAATCGTTAGCTAGTAGCAGAGTTGTTATATATATATATATATATATATATATATATATATATATATATATATATATATATATATATATATATATATATATATATATATATATATATATAACTGTGCATGTACATTGGTATAAACATACGTCTTGGTGTATATAACTGTGTTCGGTGATCCATAACTGCAAAATGTATTATAATTTTCCTTTCAATTTTGTTACATTATTGTGTATTTTTTTTATATCATAGTGTGAATTTTGTTATAAATTTGTGTGAATTTGTGTTGTTATTCAATGAATTATATATTTTTTGTGTGATGGAATGTTATATTATTGTATGATTTTTTTTTCTTACCTGTCTGAATTTTTTATGCTTTTGGGTTGGATTTTTGTTAATACTATGTGGATCTTACTATATTAGTAAGTGGTTTTTGTTAAATTGTGTGAATTTTGTTCTTGTTAGAATGTGGCGTGAGTTTAGCATCTAGCGGCCTGGTCATGGAGCGGGTCTTGGGGGCGTTGACCCCCGGAACTCCCTCCAGGTAGGTAAACCACCCGGGTCTTGGGGGCGTTGACTCCGGGAACTCGTTCCAGGTAGGTAGACCACCCGGGTCTTGGGGGCGTTGACCCGCGGAACTCCCTCCAGGTAGGTAGACCACCCGGGTCTTGGGGACGTTGACCCCCAGAACTCCCTCCAGGTAGGTAAACCACCCGGGTCTTGGGGGCGTTGACTCCCGGAACTCGTTCCAGGTAGGTAGACCACCCGGGTCTTGGGGGCGTTGACCCCCGGAACTCCCTCCAGGTAGGCTCCAGGTAGGTAGACCACCCGGGTCTTTGGGGCATTGACCCCGGAACTCCCTCCAGGTAGGCTCCAGGTAGGTAGACCACCCGGGTCTTGGGGGCGTTGACCCCGGAACTCCCTCCAGGTAGGTAAACCACCCGGGTCTTGGGGACATTGACCCCAGAACTCCCTCCAGGTAGGTAAACCACCCGGGTCTTGGGGTCGTTGACCCCCGGAACTCCCTCCAGGTAGGCTCCAGGTAGGTAGACCACCCGGGTCTTGGGGGCGTTGACCCCCGGAACTCCCTCCAGGTAGGTAAACCACCCGGGTCTTGGGGGCGTTGACTCCCGGAACTCCCTCCAGGTAGGTAGACCACCCGGGTCTTGGGGGCGTTGACCTCCGGAACTCCCTCCAGGTAGGCTCCAGGTAGGTAGACCACACGGGTCTTGGGGACATTGACCCCCAGAACTCCCTCCAGGTAGGTAAACCACCTGGGTCTTGGGGTCATTGACCCCCGGAACTCCCTCCAGGTAGGCTCCAGGTAGATAGACCACCCGGGTCTTGGGGGCGTTGACCCCCGGAACTCCTTCCAGGTAGGCTCCAGGTAGGTAGACCACCCGGGTCTTGGGGGCGTTGACCCCCGGAACTCCCTCCAGGTAGGCTCCAGGTAGGTAGACCACCCGGGTCTTGGGGGCGTTGACCCCCGGAACTCCATCCAGGTAGGTAGACCACCCGGGTCTTGGGGACGTTGACCCCCCAGAACTCCCTCCAGGTAGGTAAACCACCCGGGTCTTGGGGTCGTTGACCCCGGAACTCCCTCCAGGTAGGCTCCAGGTAGGTAGACCACCCGGGTCTTGGGGATGTTGACCCCAGAACTCCCTCCAGGTAGGTAAACCACCCGGGTCTTGGGGACGTTGACCCCCGGAACTCCCTCCAGGTAGGCTCCAGGTAGGTAGACCACCAGCACAAATTATTCTCTAATGGCGAGCATATCTATCAGCTCAGCCGGGTTTGGATGCTGATCTATCAGCCATCAGCAAGGTTGTCTCCTCTTTAGGAGTGTGTGAGAGAGGCGTCAGGCGTCTCACTGCTTACCTGTGTTGCGGTGCCTCTCTAGTGAGCAGCAACAGCAGCAACTGCTGCACCAAAAGCAGACACTAGAAACACTATAGCAGACGCAGCAGCAGCAAAAACAGCAAACGGGCAGCAACAGCAAGAGCGACTGAAGTAGCAGCATCGCTATTAGCAGGAGAAACACTAGCAGTAACAGCTCAAGTAGTAACAGAAGCAGCAGCAACAACAGCAACAGCAGCAGCAACAACAGCAGCAGCAACAACAACAACATCATCAACTGCAGGAGAACCAGCGACGGAAAAAAAACAGAACATCAAAATCTGCAGTAGAAATATAAAATCATCCAAACTAGCAACACCATTATAGTCATCATAATCATCATCATCAACAACAACAATAGTGGTAGCGTCATTACAGACGCATCAACAACAACGTTGGTGGTAGCGTCATTACAGACGCATCATCAACAACAACAACAACAATAGTGGTAGCGTCATTACAGACGCATCAACAACAGCAACGCTGGTGGTAGCGTCATTACAGACGCATCAACAACAGCAACGCTGGTGGTAGCGTCATTACAGACGCATCAACAACAGCAACGCTGATGGTAGCGTCATTACAGACGCATCAACAACAGCAACGCTGGTGGTAGCGTCATTACAGACGCATCAACAACAGCAACGCTGGTGGTAGCGTCATTACAGACGCATCAATAACAGCAACGCTGGTGGTAGCGTCATTACAGACGCATCAACAACAGCAACGCTGGTGGTAGCGTCATTACAGACGCATCAATAACAGCAACGCTGGTGGTAGCGTCATTACAGACGCATCAACAACAGCAACGCTGGTGGTAGCGTCATTACAGAAGTCATTCATTAAGCTCACCTCAACACCACCACAGATTAGGAGGTGTTATTTCTCAACCTTATAATAGCGACTTCGATGGTGGGAGACCGCGTACTCAACCACAAGACCTCGGTGGTCAGGCTGACTGCCCCACAAGACCTCATGTGGTCGCCAGAGGGACTCCAGAGAAAGGATACGAGCTTTTGCCTACCCGTAGGATGTGGCAAGAGCAGTTTGTCTGGCAGGAAGGTGACAATGTGTCGTGCGGGGCGACACATTACTGCCGAAGAAAGATTCAGAAGGTGAACATGTAGGGGTTTTTTTTTTCCACAAAGGATCGCTCAGAGCGCTAGTGTCGGTAGGGACGGGTGAGGATACGCCCCTCTAAGTGAATCCTTCAAAGCCAAGCCGCAGGAGGAAGTTTGGGCCGGGAAAAGGAAGGTCCTGCTTCCCTCCATATAGCCTTCTACTATTATTCGTACTACTACTACTTACTATGACTACTATCACTTCTAATAACACTCCTACTGCTGTTGCTGCAGCTACTTCTACCACTACTGTTACTACCGCTACTACTACAACTGCTACTACAACTACTACTACAACCTTGGGATATTGTTGCTACTTTTACAACAACAACAAACAACTGCTTGTGACAGATGAAATTCATGTGTTATCAAAAACTTTTGTGGTACTAAAGTGTTAAGTGTGATTCAGTGCAACCAGCTCTCTACCAGTGATTCAGTGCAACAAGCTCTACCAGTGATTCAGTGCAACAAGCTCTACCAGTGATTCAGGGCAACAAGCTCTCTACCAGTGATTCAGTGCAACAAGCTCGCTACCAGTGATTCAGTGCAACAAGCTCTCTACCAGTGATTCAGTGCAGCAAGCTCTCTACCAGTGATTCAGTGCAACAAGCTCTCTACCAGTGATTCAGTGCAACAAGCTCTCTACCAGTGATTCAGTGCAACAAGCTCTCTACCAATGATTCAGTGCAACAAGCTCTCTACCACTGATTCAGTGCAACAAGCTCTCTACCAGTGATTCCGTGCAACAAGCTCTACTAGTGATTCAGTGCAACAAGCTCTACCAGTGATTCAGTGCAACAAGCTCTACCAGTGATTCAGTGCAACAAGCTCTACCAGTGATTCAGTGCAACAAGCTCTCTACCAGTGATTCAGTGCAACAAGCTCTAATAGTGATTCAGTGCAACAAGCTCTCTACCAGTGATTCAGTGCAACAAGCTCTACCAGTGATTCAGTGCAACAAGATCTACCAGTGATTCAGTGCAAGAAGCTCTACCAGTGATTCAGTGCAACAAGCTCTACCAGTGATTCAGTGCAACAAGCTCTACCAGTGATTCAGTGCAACAAGCTCTCTACCAGTGATTCAGTGCAACAAGCTCTACTAGTGATTCAGTGCAACAAGCTCTCTACCAGTGATTCAGTGCAACAAGCTCTACCAGTGATTCAGTGCAACAAGATCTACCAGTGATTCAGTGCAACAAGCTCTACTAGTGATTCAGTGCAACAAGCTCTCTACCAGTGATTCAGTGCAACAAGCTCTACTAGTGATTCAGTGCAACAAGCTCTACCAGTGATTCAGTGCAACAAGCTCTACCAGTGATTCAGTGCAACAAGCTCTACCAGTGATTCAGTGCAACAAGCTCTCTACCAGTGATTCAGTGCAACAAGCTCTAATAGTGATTCAGTGCAACAAGCTCTCTACCAGTGATTCAGTGCAACAAGCTCTACCAGTGATTCAGTGCAACAAGATCTACCAGTGATTCAGTGCAAGAAGCTCTACCAGTGATTCAGTGCAACAAGCTCTACCAGTGATTCAGTGCAACACGCTCTACCAGTGATTCAGTGCAACAAGCTCTACCAGTGATTCAGTGCAACAAGCTCTACCAGTGATTCAGTGCAACAAGCTCTACCAGTGATTCAGTGCAACAAGCTCTACCAGTGATTCATTGCAACAAGCTCTACCAGTGATTCAGGGCAACAAGCTCTACCAGTGATTCAGTGCAACAAGCTCTACCAGTGATTCAGTGCAACAAGCTCTACCAATGATTCAGTGCAACAAGCTCTACTAGTGATTCAGTGCAACAAGCTCTACCAGTGATTCAGTGCAACAAGCTCTACCAGTGATTCAGTGCAACAAGCTCTACCAGTGATTCAGTGCAACAAGCTCTCTACCAGTGATTCAGTGCAACAAGCTCTACTAGTGATTCAGTGCAACAAGCTCTCTACCAGTGATTCAGTGCAACAAGCTCTACCAGTGATTCAGTGCAACAAGATCTACCAGTGATTCAGTGCAACAAGCTCTACTAGTGATTCAGTGCAACAAGCTCTACCAGTGATTCAGTGCAACAAGCTCTACCAGTGATTGTGCAACAAGCTCTCTACCAGTGATTCAGTGCAACAAGCTCTACCAGTGATTCAGTGAAACAAGATCTACCAGTGATTCAGTGCAACAAGCTCTACCAGTGATTCAGTGCAACAAGTTCTACCAGTGATTCAGTGCAACAAGCTCTACCAGTGATTCATTGCAACACGCTCTACCAGTGATTCAGTGCAACAAGCTCTACCAGTGATTCAGTGCAACAAGCTCACCAGTGATTCAGTGCAACAAGCTCTACCAGTGATTCAGTGCAACAAGCTCTACCAGTGATTCAGTGCAACAAGCTCTCTACCAGTGATTCAGTGCAACAACCTCTAATAGTGATTCAGTGCAACAAGCTCTCTACCAGTGATTCAGTGCAACAAGCTCTACCAGTGATTCAGTGCAACAAGATCTACCAGTGATTCAGTGCAAGAAGCTCTACCAGTGATTCAGTGCAACAAGCTCTACCAGTGATTCAGTGCAACACGCTCTACCAGTGATTCAGTGCAACAAGCTCTACCAGTGATTCAGTGCAACAAGCTCTACCAGTGATTCAGTGCAACAAGCTCTACTAGTGATTCAGTGCAACAAGCTCTACCAGTGATTCAGTGCAACAAGCTCTACCAGTGATTCAGGGCAACAAGCTCTACCAGTGATTCAGTGCAACAAGCTCTACCAGTGATTCAGTGCAACAAGCTCTACCAGTGATTCAGTGCAACAAGCTCTACTAGTGATTCAGTGCAACAAGCTCTACCAGTGATTCAGTGCAACAAGCTCTACCAGTGATTCAGTGCAACAAGCTCTACCAGTGATTCATTGCAACAAGCTCTACCAGTGATTCAGTGCAACAAGCTCTAATAGTGATTCAGTGCAACAAGCTCTACCAGTGATTCAGTGCAACAAGCTCTACCAGTTAATCAGTGCAACAAGCTCTACCAGTGATTCAGTGCAACAAGCTCTCTACCAGTGATTCAGTGCAACAATCTCTACCAGTGATTCAGTGCAACAAGCTCTACCAGTGATTCAGTGCAACAAGCTCTCTACCTGTGATTCAGTGCAACAAGCTCTACCAGTGATTCAGTGCAACAAGCTCTACCAGTGATTCAGTGCAACAAGCTCTCTACCAGTGATTCAGTGCAACAAGCTCTACCAGTGATTCAGTGCAACAAGCTCTACCAGTGATTCAGTGCAACAAGCTCTACCAGTGATTCAGTGCAACAAGCTCTCTAACAGTGATTCAGTGCAACAAGCTCTACCAGTGATTCAGTGCAACAAGCTCTCTACCAGTGATTCATTGCAACAAGCTCTACCAGTAATTCAGTGCAACAAGCTCTACCAGTGATTCAGTGCAACAAGCTCTACCAGTAATTCAGTGCAACAAGCTCTACCAGTGATTCAGTGCAACAGGGTCTACCAGTGATTCAGTGCAACAAGCTCTACCAGTGATTCAGTGCAACAAGGTCTACCAGTGATTCAGTGCAACAAGCTCTACCAGTGATTCAGTGCAACAAGCTCTCTACCAGTGATTCATTGCAACAAGCTCTACCAGTAATTCAGTGCAACAAGCTCTACCAGTGATTCAGTGCAATAAGCTCTACCAGTAATTCAGTGCAACAAGGTCTACCAGTGATTCAGTGCAACAAGCTCTACCAGTGATTCAGTGCAACAAGGTCTACCAGTGATTCAGTGCAACAAGGTCTACCAGTGATTCAGTGCAACAAGCTCTCTACCAGTGATTCAGTGCAACAAGCTCTACCAGTGATTTAGTGCAACAAGCTCTACCAATGAATTAGTGCAACAAGCTCTACCAGTCTGCAGACTTGAAATGACTAGTTTATCTGCTCGTACACTTGTCTGATCCTGGCAAGTGTTGTGTTGGCTTCTGCGCAGACGTGCTAGTCTAGTGACGACAAAGTAAGACAGAATAGAATTAGCTGCCGAAGCTACTAACTAGTTTATTGTGCATCCCGTATCCATCCTGTGGAGGGTGGCGCAAGAGGATGTGGATACACAAAGGCATAGGAACTAGGCCCTAAAATAGGATTAACGGGTACACAAACTGCCTAGGAACTTGGCCCTAACAGGGTAAAACAAGGTTACATATGGATTTATATCTCCAGTTGTCTTATATCTTGCAAGCAAATTTAGGATATTTGATTAAAATGCCTGGTATCGTATTTTCATTAATAAGATACCTTGACATATCATTTTTTTTTATTAACACATAGGCTGTTTCCCACCAAGGCAGGGTGGCCCGACAAAGAAAAACATTCATCATTCACTCCATCACTGTCTTGCCAGAGGCGTGCTTACACTACAGCTACAAAACTGCAACATTAACACCCCTCCTTCAGAGTGCCGGCACTGTACTTCCCATCTCCAGGAATCAAGTCCGGCCTCCCGGTTTCCCTGAAACCCTTCATAAATGTTACCTTGCTTACACTATAACAACACGTCAAGTCCTAAAAACCATTTGTCTCCATTCGCTCCTATCTAACACGCTCAAGCACGCTTGCTGGAAGTCCAAGCCCCTCGCATACAAAAACTCCTTTACCCCCTCCCTCCAACCTTTTCTAGGCCGACCCCTACCCCGCCTTCCCTCCGCTACAGATTTATACACTCTCGAAATCATTCTATTTTGTTCCATCCTCTCTATATGTCCAAACCATCTCAACAACCCCTCCTCAGCCCTCTGGATAATAGTTTGGTAATCCCGCACCTCCTAGTAATCTCCAAACTACGGATTCTCTGCATTATATTCACACCACACATTGCCCCCAGACATGACATATCATATAGGTTAATATACTATCTTTATATTCCCCAATAAGTGGACAATGAAGCACAAAGTGTTCAGAAGTGATCATGTGACTGTCTACATTCTTTGCTCTTAGTTTTATCATCCGCTGGTCTGCAGAACTGCCAGAAGTACTTTTATCCAAGCCAAAGCCTGGCTGCTGCATCATTAGTCAGTCTATTCTCATTGTAATTTGCACCGTAAACATTCTTATCTATGTTCATGTTATCATAATGAATGATAGATCTACTCAGGCTTTTAGCTGCATTCTTGTAAACATTACCTTTCATCATTTACTCCTCTCCTAATATTTTTTTCATGATCCTATGTGATATGTCTAGGTATCTTATTAATAAAAATAAAATTCCAGACATTTTAATCAAATATCCTAAATTTCCTTGCAAGATATAAGGCAACTGTTGATATAAATCCACATGTAACCTTGTTTTACCCTTTTAGGGCCTAGTTCCTAGGCAGTTTGTGTACCCGTTAATCCTGTTTTAGGGTCTAGTTCCTATGCCTTTGTGTATCCAAATATACAAATGTTTTATTCTACATTTTCCTTCAGGGTACTTTCTTTGGCTAACTTATCAACTTTATGACAAGTAGAAGTAATTCAGTATGTCATGGAATCCATAAAAACTGCACATTACTTCCTTTTTCTTTGATTTGTAAGTATCTATATCTAGTTTCTCCAATGATAATGTTGTTAGACTCATTATGAGTCAAGTACCTTCAATGATGACATACAATCAGTAATAATCAAAGAGTCAAGCACAGTGTCGTAAGCTGACTTTAGTGCCATTAGGATGGCACACAGTTCAGTTTGCTGTATAGAAGCCCAATTGTTAATTCTGATGCCTAAGCATAATTGCAAGAGTTCTTATCTATTGAGGTGGCAACAAGAGCAGTTGCAGCCCTGCCAATAGACTCCTTCTTAGATCAATCACTGTATAATTTTTGAGGTATTATTAGTAACAGTTACGTGGAATTTTCTATATGAGCAGTTGCCCTTGCAAGTGATCTAAGGAAGGATTATTAGTGATGAGCTTCTTGGGAGGGGCTTTAAGATATTATCTTGCTGTCTGCAGTGATACAGGTCGTGCAGTGATACAGGTCGTGCAGTGATACAGGTCGTGCAGTGATACAGGTCGTGCAGGTCATAAAATTTAATATAATTGTTTGTTTTCACAAGCCATTTAGATCTATGTGTATTTACTTCTAGATATTTAGTAATATTTGTAGTGACAGTGTCTGGTTCATTTCTTAACCTTCGAGCTGTATATAAGACTCCAGTCTTATGCTTCACATTGTTCCAATAAGATTCATCCAACTTGCATTTGTGGTCACAGTGGTGCCTATGCTAACCTTCCTATGGTGTATAAATATACCTAGATGGATGAATCTTATTGTAGCTAGCTGGCCCAGTGGCCAGTTTTACGACTCACTAGCCGCGAGTTCAATCCCCGCCCCTACCGTAGTTTGAAATTCGTTTATTGTATATATTAGAAGGGACAGAACATTTTGATTTATAACAGTTTGGGGTCTACCATTGACTTATGTTTGGATTTGAAAGAAGCCATAAGACTTTACTTGAAGAAGGAAGGAAGAGCATTTGCTGCTCTCATGGACCTATCTAAGGCACTTGGTAAGAACGACCACCTTATTCTAAAGGATATGCTAATTGACAGAGGAATCCCTCCAGATATTTAATGATATTAAGACACATGTGCAACATCTGGGTATCCTTATAGTAGACATTTCGCCATCCAGTGGCTTTATCAAAATTCTAGGACATAATTTGAAGACAGTAGAACTATATACAAAAGATGAGATAATCAGTCCCTCGGCCTTGGAGTTGGTGTGTTCAGCACCGTAGGTGTGGAGATTCTGAAGTCCTAGAATTTTGTATTGATAAAGCCACTGGAGGGCGAAACGTCTACTATAAAGATACCCAGATGTTGCACATGTGGCTTAATATCATTGTGTCGGTATTGTATACCACCCTTGTACAGATATTTAATACTTTCCTATGTATTATTTAAGAAACCAGGAAGCAAGAATTGTGTAGAGGGGGGGAAAATATGAAGAGTTGGAGACATGAGCAACACTAGGAGACTTTACTGACGAAAGGTGTCGTCTGCACAGCAGGCATCATAGACTGCAGTGCTGGAAGACGAAGTATACGAGGTAGTTGATGTAAGCAGTCCATCACTCCTACCTGGAGGGTGTTCCGGGGGTCAACGCCCCCGCTGCCAGGTCCTTGACCAGGCCTCCCGGTGGATTAGGGCCTGATCAACCAGGCTAACAGACTCATTATCTTACTCCAAGAATGATGGATTAGTTAACTCAACAAATATATGAGAAAATTAGAGGTACGGTTACATAGTCTTAAGCAACACTTGATTATTATTATCTATGTGTTAAGATTTAGTTAGGTAAAAGGGCACATGTGCAACTAATGAGACACTGTTGCCATAATAATATGTCACATTAGTTGCACTTGTGTCCTTTTACCTAACATATTGTAGGTAATTCTACCAACATTATTACGAGATTTTTATTAAGCGTTTATCATTTACGATTATTCTAGTACACAGTTGTTTGTTTGTACTGTAGTGCAAGCTGCGCCTGGCTGATTAATTTACTATTACTAGTACAAGAAAAACGACTACAACTACTTCTTCTACTACTACTATTACTACTGTCATTGTGCAAATATTTGTTTTAAGTGTTTATTATTTACGTTTAATATGTGCAATACATAGTATTTATTTATACTGTACTGCAGTGCTTGTACTGCACCTTTGACTGACTCACTCACTCACTGACTCACTCACTCACTCACTCACTCACTAACTGACTCACTGACTAACTGACTCACTCACTCACTGACTAACTGACTGACTGACTGACTGACTGACTCACTCACTCACTCACTCACTCACTCACTCAATCACTCACTAACTGACTGACTCACTGACTAACTGACTCACTCACTCACTGACTAACTGACTGACTGACTGACTGACTGACTGACTGACTGACTGACTGACTGACTCACTGACTGACTCACTGACTGACTCACTGACTGACTCACTGACTGACTGACTCACTGATTGACTCACTCACTCACTAGTACTGACGCTTCTACTGCTACTTAGAGTTGCCCGAAGATAGCTTCGAGGGTCACTAGGTTTCTTGGTTGACAGATTGATCAACAAAGCTGTTGGTTTAAGCCACACCCACTCAAACATAGGCACCACAGCCCAGTTGATCAGGAACTGACTAGAAACAGAGCTAGGAAACTGTCGATAATTTCCCCATGTGTTAGAGAGGGTGTTGAAGAGCCTTGGTCCAGGACTCATGAGAAAACACCAGAAGTCATGAGAACTCACCAAGACTCATGAAGACTCACCAGGAGTCATGAGGAATTACCAGGAGTCATGATGACTCACCAGGACTCATGAGGACTCACCAGGACTCATGAAGACTCACCAGGACTCATGAGGACTCATCAGAACTCATGAGGACTCACCAGGACTCACGATGACTCGCCAGGACTCATGAGGACTCATGAGGACTCGCAAGGAGTCACGAGGACTCACCAGGACTCATAAAGACTCACTATGACTCATGAGGACTCACCAGGACTCATCAGAACTCACTATGACTCATCAGGACTCACCAGAGCTCATGAGAACTCACCAGGACTCATGAAGACTCACCAGGACTCATGATGACTCACCAGTACTCATGAGGAATCATGTGGACTCACCAGGACTCATGAGGACAAACCAGGACTCATGATGACACACCAGGACTCATGAGGACTCACCAAGACTCATGAGGACTCACCAGGAATCGTGAAGACTTACCAGGACTCATGAGGACTCACCAGGACTCATGAGGACTCATGAGAACTCACCAAAACTCATGAGGACTCACGAGGACCCACCAGGACTCTTAAGGGCTCACCAGGACTCATGATGACTCACCAGTACTCATGAGGACTCACCAGGACTCATGAGGACTCACCAAAGCTCATGAGGACTGCCCAGAAGTCATGAATACTCACCAGAACTCATGAGGACTCACCAGACTAATGAAGACTCACCAAGACTCATTAGGACTTTCTATGACTCATGAGGACTCACGAGGACTCATGAGGACTCACATGGAGTCATGAGGACTTACCAGTACTCATCAGGACTCACCAGGACTCATGAAGATTCACTAGGACTCATGAGAACTCACCAAGACTCATGAGGAGTCATGAGGACTCATCAGGACTCATGAGAACTCACCAGGACTCATGAGAACTCACCAGGACTCGTGTGGACTCGCAAGAACTCATGATTACTCACCAGGAGTCATGAGGACTCACCAGGACTCATGAGGACTCACCAGGACTCATGAGGACCCCCCATGACTCATGAGGTCTCACCATGATTCATGAGGACTCACCAGGACTCATGAGGACTCACCGGGACTCATGAGGACTCCAGTTGACAGTGGATATTTACATGTTCTTTTTAAATGCTCTTTTCTTGTCTATTTGTGGAACTCTTCCCTACATGTGTATTTTATCACATGTAAATATGAACACACATTGACATATATACATAAAGTTCACTTACTTATATACATACAAGCATACATTTACACACATACACAAATACTTGCGCACATTCAAAAGTTTACAGATGTACACGTACATTCAAGCATATAATCATGCACAGATACATGCACATAACTAGGCATAGTTTATTTAATTTTAGTTCATTAAAGTTCTATGACCTCTGCACTATTTGCCTGCGTTAAGGTAGAAGGGGCTGGGTTTATGATGTGTGGGGATACCTTTTTACGGATATCTCAGCGACCGGGATACTTGTAGCATAGCTGACAGTCGTGATAGTAACTCTGTTGTGATCCTTAAACGTTTGAGCAGATGTTGTCTTCTATTCTAACAAGAGATTTGGGTTTATTTTCGATTCCGTTCCAGGTTTACCTTCACAGTTTGCTCCATTGCGGAAAAACAAATTTGTCCTCATAGAGGAAACTATTGTTGGCTGTGGTGCACTGGAAGGCTTGGTTTAAATTTGTCCTCACAGAGGAAACTATTGTTGGCTGTGGTGCACTGGAAGGCTTGATTTAAATTTGTCCTCACAGAGGAAACTATTGTTGACTGTGGTGCACTGGAAGGTTTAAACCTGCTTGGTGACTCGCTGTGTCGTCAATGGATGCCACTCTCATACAAATTGTAGTATTGTCTGCAACGGTGATGTGGCGCTACGATTTATGTCTCTATCTGTGATGGACATTAAAGTCAGAAAGGGAGCTGGGGCGAGTACTGTGCCTTGGGGAACAATGTTTTTCACTGTGATAGTCGCTGATTTAACTTTGTTCACCATTTGTCTTTGGTTGCTATTTGTTAGAAATTTTGGAAATTCACTATTTTTTCACTGGTTATTTTGCATATTGCGATATCACCTTATTTCACACACACACACACACACACACACACACACACACACACACACACACACACACACACACACACACACACACACACACACACACACACACACACACACAACACAACACACACAACACACACACACAATATATATATATATATATATATATATATATATATATATATATATATATATATATATATATATATATATATATATATATATTGTATGTGTGTGTGTGTTGTGTGTGTGTGTGTGTGTGTGTGTGTGTGTGTGTGCTACCATTGATACTTTCGGCCTTGCAACAGCCAAATTCCCCTCCTATCTGTTGCTGTATTGCAACATTGCATAGCTCGCAACGGCGCACGAGAGTGCGAAAGATGCAAAGCTAAAGATTTTCATCCCCATGTGGATTGTTCTGCATTGTTAAGATCGCTTCTTTGCAATTGTATTTCACTACTAAGTTATATGAAATTTCTGAAATCTGGACAGACCTCCGTAACCTATAACTCCAAGTTGACCTCCACACACAAACCGAGTTTCTTGGTTGAGTTTCAGGTCGCGTATATCTGTCCCTTCTCTATACAGTCGAATCTCAAATATTTGCTATTCCAGTTCAGTATACACTAACGTAACTTTAGCCAATAATCCCGTATAGGTAAGCGATAATACTGAAACAAGATGAAGTGAGAGGCTTTGGTCTGGCAGCGAGGATCATGTCGTAACTGATTAGCAGCGTTGGGATCCCCACGCACGCTAAACTGGTGGATGTGTTGAAACCTCATATCCATATACCATTAAATCAGTATTCCTTAAATACGAGCGTAGTTTAATCTTAGTCTTGGTGTGAGCAGGTCGCATACAAGTGGTTGATAAGTGCAAATAACCTACCTTGTAAATATCTGCCTGTGAATCACAATTAATATTTTCTTTAGTCTAACTGACGCCAGGGAGGAATATTAGGGGATTTAATTTAGCGTGCAGCCAGGGAGCCAGGGAGATATTACCACTGTAACAACAATCCAGTGGGTGAGAGGGTGAAATTACCACTGTAGCAACAATCCAGTGATGAAAGAGGACTGATATTACCACTAACACTGTAGCAACCATCCAGTGATGAGAGAGGGCTGATATTACCACTGTAGTAACCATCCAGTGGTGAGAGAGGGCTGATATTACCACTGTAGCAACCATCCAGTGGTGAGAGAGGGCTGATATTACCACTGTAGTAACCATCTAGTGGTGAGAGAGCTCTGATATTACCACTTTACCAACCCTCCAGTAAGAGACATCACTACACCAACCATCCAGTAAGAGACATCACTACACCAACCATCCAGTAAGAGACATCACTACTCCAACCATCCAGTAAGAGACATCACTACTCCAACCATCCAGTAAGAGACATCACTACTCCAACCATCCAGTAAGAGACATCACTACCAACCATCCAGTAAGAGACATCACTACTCCAACCATCCAGTAAGAGACATCACTACTCCAACCATCCAGTAAGAGACATCACTACACCAACCATCCAGTAAAAGACATCACTACTCCAACCATCCAGTAAGAGACATCACTACACCAACCATCCAGTAAGAGACATCACTACACCAACCATCCAGTAAGAGACATCACTACACCAACCATCCAGTAAGAGACATCACTACACCAACCATCCAGTAAGAGACATCACTACACCAACCATCCAGTAAGAGACATCACTACACCATCCATCGAGAAAGAGACATCACTGCACCAACCATCCAGTAAGAGACATCACTACACCAATCATCCAGTCAGAGATATCACTACACCAACCATCCAGAAAGAGATATCACTACACCAACCATCCAGTAAGAGATATCACTACACCAACCATCCAGTAAGAGACATCACTACACCAACCATCCAGTAAGAGACATCACTACACCAACCATCCAGTAAGAGACATCACTACACCATCCATCCAGAAAGAGACATCACTACACCAACCATCCAGTAAGAGACATCACTACACCAACCATCCAGTAAGAGACATCACTACACCAACCATCCAGTAAGAGATATCACTACACCAACCATCCAGTAAGAGACATCACTACACCAACCATCCAGTAAGAGACATCACTACACCAACCATCCAGTAAGAGATATCACTGCACCAACCATCCAGTAAGAGACATCACTACACCATCCATCCAGTAAGAGACATCACTACACCAACCATCCAGTAAGAGACATCACTACACCAACCATCCAGTAAGAGACATCACTACACCATCCATCCAGTAAGAGACATCACTACACCAACCATCCAGTAAGAGACATCACTACACCAACCATCCAGTAAGAGACATCACTACACCAAACATCCAGTAAGAGACATCACTACACGAACCATCCAGTAAGAAACATCACTACACCAACCATCCAGAAAGAGACATCACTGCACCAACCATCCAGTAAGAGACATCACTACACCATCCATCCAGTAAGAGACATCACTACACCAACCATCCAGTAAGAGACATCACTACACCAACCATCCAGTAAGAGACATCACTACACCATCCATCCAGTAAGAGACATCACTACACCAACCATCCAGTAAGAGACATCACTACACCAACCATCCAGTAAGAGACATCACTACACCAACCATCCAGTAAGAGACATCACTACACCAACCATCCAGTAAGACACATCACTACACCAACCATCCAGAAAGAGACATCACTACACCAACCATCCAGTAAGAGATATCACTACACCAACCATCCAGTAAGAGACATCACTACACCAACCATCCAGTAAGAGACATCACTACACCAACCATCCAGTAAGAGACATCACTACACCAACCATCCAGTAAGAGACATCACTACACCAACCATCCAGTAAGATACATCACTACACCAACCATCCAGAAAGAGACATCACAACACCAACCATCCAGTAAGAGATATCACTACACCAACCATCCAGTAAGAGACATCACTACACCAACCATCCAGTAAGAGACATCACTACACCAACCATCCAGTAAGAGACATCACTACACCATCCATCCAGTAAGAGACATCACTACACCAACCATCCAGTAAGAGACATCACTACACCAACTATCCAGTAAGAGACATCACTACACCAACCATCCAGTAAGAGACATCACTACACCAACCATCCAGTAAGAGACATCACTACACCAACCATCTAGAAAGAGACATCACTACACCAACCATCCAGTAAGAGACATCACTACACCAACCATCCAGTAAGACACATCACTACACCAACCATCCAGTAAGAGACATCACTACACCATCCATCCAGAAAGAGACATCACTACACCAACCATCCAGTAAGAGATATCACTACACCAACCATCCAGTAAGAGACATCACTACACCAACCATCCAGTAAGAGATATCACTACACCAACCATCCAGTAAGAGACATCACTACACCAACCATCCAGTAAGAGACATCACTACACCAACCATCCAGTAAGAGACATCACTGCACCAACCATCCAGTAAGAGACATCACTATACCAACCATCCAGTAAGAGACATCACTATACCAACCATCCAGTAAGAGACATCACTACACCAACCATCCAGTAAGAGACATCACTACACCAACCATCCAGTAAGAGACATCACTACACCAACCATCCAGTAAGAGACATCACTACACCAACCATCCAGTAAGAGACATCACTACACCAACCATCCAGTAAGAGATATCACTACACCAACCATCCAGTAAGAGACATCACTATACCAACCATCCAGTAAGAGACATCACTATACCAACCATCCAGTAAGAGACATCACTACACCAACCATCCAGTAAGAGACATCACTACACCAACCATCCAGTAAGAGACATCACTACACCAACCATCCAGTAAGAGACATCACTACACCAACCATCCAGTAAGAGACATCACTACACCAACCATCCAGTAAGAGACATCACTACACCAACTATCCAGTAAGAGACATCACTACACCAACCATCCAGTAAGAGACATCACTACACCAACCATCCAGTAAGAGACATCACTACACCAACCATCCAGTAAGAGACATCACTACACCAACCATCCAGTAAGAGACATCACTACACCAACCATCCAGTGTACTAATACGTAGTCTATCAAACTGCTATCAGTACTCCCTATGTCGTAATCTCATTTACTTTTTTATCCTCCTTTTCTTAGAAAAAAGTATTACCCACTGTCAAACCTGTCTTTATTAGCTCAATTAGACGCCCCCCTCCCCATTAACATTTTCACAGGCTCTCCAAACTTACCACGCACGCGACAACAGATTCTCTTACCTTAGCATTTAGATCTCCCTCAACAATAATTCTCTCACTTGGTTCAAACCCCACTAAACTCTTACTTAAAACCCCTCCCAAAAAATCTTTCTCCCTCTCTCTTCCCCAGGTGCATAAACACTTGGTACGACTCACCTCTCACATCCCACCTTAATTTTGGGTCAGAGAATTATTTAATTTATTCACATATGTTCTTTTTTCAGTAAATGATGATTTAATATTATTGTTAGGGTTAGGGGAGACATGATAACGACATATAAAATACTGCGAGGAATAGATAAGGTGGACAGAGACAAGATGTTCCAGAGATGGGACACAGAAACAAGGGGTCACAATTGGAAGTTGAAGACTCCTATGAGTCAAAGGGATGTTAGGAAGTATTTCTTCAGTCATAGAGTTGTCAGGAAGTGGAATAGACTTAAAAAGCGACGTAGTGGAGGCAGGAACAATACATAGTTTTAAGACGAGGTTTGATAAAGCTCATGGAGCAAGGAGAGAGAGGACCTAGTAGCAATCAGTGAAGAGGCGGGGCCAGGAGCTATGATTCGACCCCTGCAACCACAAATAGGTGAGTACACATACGTGGCGAGTTGTTAGAGTGGGCGCCGGTGACAAGTGGGATTCCACAGGGGTGAGTCCTAGGACCGGTGCTGTTTCTGATATTTGTGAACGACATGACGAAGGAATAGACTCCGAAGTGTTACTGTTTGCAGATGATGTGAAGTTGATGAGAAGAATTCAATCGGACGAGGACGAGGCAGAACTACAAAGGGATCTTGACAGGCTGCAAGCCTGGTCCAGCAATTGGCTCCTGGAGTTCAACCCCACCAAGTGCAAAGTCATGAAGATTGGGGAAGGGGAAAGAAGACCGCAGACGGAGTACAGTCTAGGGGACCAGAGACTACAAACCTCAATCAAGGAAAAAGATCTTGGGGTGAGTATAACACCAGACACATCTCCTGAGGCGCACATCAACCAAATAACTGCTGCAGCATACGGGTGCCTAGCAAACCTAAGAACAGCATTCCGACATCTTAATAAAGAATCGTTCAGGACCCTGTACACTGTGTACGTTAGGCCCATACTAGAGTATGCAGCACCAGTCTGGAACCCACATCTAGCTAAGCACGTAAAGAAGCTAGAGAAAGTGCAAAGGTTTGCAACAAGACTAGTCCCGGAGCTAAGGTGTATGTCCTACGAGAAGAGGTTAAGAGAAATCGATCTGACGACACTGGAGGACAGGAGAGATAAAGGGGACATGATAACGACATATAAGATACTGAGAGGAATTGACAAGGTGGACAGAGACAGAATGTTTCAGAGATGGGACACAGCAACAAGGGGACACAGTTGGAAGTTGAAGACTCAAATGAATCACAGGGATGTTAGGAAGTATTTCTTCAGTCATAGAGTGGTCGGGAAGTGGAATAGCTTGGGAAGCGATGTAGTGGAGGCAGGTTCCATTCATAGGTTTAAGAAGAGGTATGATAAAGCTCATGGCGCAGGGAGAGTGACCCAGTAGCGGCCAGTGAAGAGGCGGGGCCAGGAGCTATGACTCGACCCTGCAACCACAACTAGGTGAGTATATATATATATATATATATATATATATATATATATATATATATATATATATATATATATATATATATATATATATCACCTACCAGAAGTATCACCACTGTACACCATATATCACCATCACTTGCGAGTAATATTCCTATGACCATCTACTAGCACCACTTAACGTCACATCACCACCTAACACCACTTTCCACTGTCACTTACCATAGTCATATATCGTACTGAAGCAGTTTCCACCTGCACAGGATACCAGCACTATCACTTATGATCACCTACCCAAACCATCCCGTACCAAATTCATTTTTTCCCCCACATTAACCGCGTTAAACACAGGCTGGAGCCGCGTTCCAATAATTTTGGGATATAAATATGATTAGCGTTCTAATAAAAAAGGCGCTACCACATAACAAAGGAGTAGCAGTAATATTAAATGATCAATTTTGGAAAGAAAAGAGGGAATATATGTGTATAAATTCAAGAATTATGTGGATTAAAATAAGGGTGGGAAGTAAGAAGTGGATAATAGTAAGTGTTTATGCACCTGGGGAAGAGAGGAGTGTAGAGGAGAGAGAGATTTTGGGAGATGTTAAGTGAGTGTTTAGGGAGTTTTGAACCAAGTGAGAAAATAACTGTTGTAATGGAACTAAATGCTAAAGTGGGAGAAATTGTTAAAGACAGATTCTCGCTAAGTTCGGAGTGCCTGGGAGAAATGATAATGGGAGGCCTCTGATTGCTCTATGTAAAGAAAAAGAGGTTTGATAATAGTTACTAAGTATTTTATGAAAAAGAGGTGGGAAGTATAGTGCCTGCGCTTTGAAGGACGGGTGTAGTTTTGTTTGTAAGTCAGCACTCCTTTGGCAAGACAGTGATGGAGTGAGTGCTGATGAAAGCGTTTCTTCCTTTTCAAGTCACCCTGCCTAGGTGGGAAATATCCCTTATGTTAATAAAAAGAAAACGTGATGATATAGCGCATAATGACTGCAGATTGTAGGTTTATGTATTAGTTGATAAAGTTGAGAGGTAGACTTGTGCAGGTTTTTTAGAGGGGCGACAGATATATGATGCCACTAAGAAAATAAGAGGTAGAGTGGGTAAAAGGAAAATGTCATCAGTAGGTAAGAAAGAAGTGAAAGTTTACAAATTAAACGAGATAGTTAAGGTAAGCAATTATCGGGAGAAAGGTGGGTTAGAGAGAATACAGGTAATGAAGACAGGGTAGTGAAAGCATGGGGTAGATTTAAGAACGCAGTGTTATTGTGTGCAGAACAAATTTGTAGATTTAACAGAGTGGGTGATGGAGGGAAGAACATCGATAGGTGGAATGATCTGGTAAAGAGGGTGGTAAGGGAGAAAAAGTTAGAATGAGAAAGGTTTTGACAATATAAAAGTTATATAAGAAAGGAGGAGTAAAAGAGAGGTTAACAAGAGTGGTGAGGGGAAGATGGTGCAAACGGAGAGCAATGAGAGAGTGGGAGAGTTTGGTAAACAAATTTTGTTGAGAATAAGAAAAACTTTTGGAGATCGATAAACTGAGAAAGCTTAGGAAACAAATGAATTTAGCAGTTTCTAGCAAAAGAGGAGGAGAGTCATTAGACAGGGAAGAGAAGGTACTGGCAGGATGGTGGGAATATTCTGAGGAATAATTAAGTGTTGATGAAGAGAAGGAGACATTGGGCAGGGAGGTATAACATCACTTAGAAAGATGTGAGTGTTGTGTGAGGCGGTGAGTAGAGTGAACCGGGGTAAACTAGCTGGGATAGATGGGATTAAGACAGACATGATAAAAGTAGCTGAGGATGTGTAGTTTTGGAATAGATGATGCATTTATTTAAATATATGCATGGAAGGGGTAAAGGTACCTAGAGAATGGTAGTGAGCGTTCATAGTCCCTTTGTCTAAGGTAAAGGGAACAGAAGAGCGTATAAGGTTCATAAAGAAATATGCTAGTTAAGTATACTGGGTAAAGTGTATGGCAGCATTTTTAAGAATTATGGATTAAAGACAGAGAGTAAAATTGTAAAGGAATAAGAAGGTTTTAGGAAAGGCAGAGGATGTGTAGATCATTTACAATGAAGCATAAAACTGAACAATACTTCGATAAGGGTAGGGAACTTTTCATTACTTTTAAGGATTTAGAAAAGGTATATGATAGGGTGGGTACTGGGAAATCATGGTTATCAAATGTACTGGGTAAAACGGAGTGAACGCTAGGGTACTGGGGAGAAGTAAGGAGTGAACGCTAGGGTACTGGGGAGAAGTGTGCGAGTGAAAACGCTAGGGTACTGGGGAGAAGTGTGCGAGTGAACGCTAGGGTACTGGGGAGAAGTGTGCGAGTGAACGCTAGGGTACTGGGGAGAAGTGTGCGAGTGAACGCTAGGGTACTGGGGAGAAGTGTGCGAGTGAAAACTAGGGTACTGGGGAGAAGTGTGCGAGTGAACGCTAGGGTACTGGGGAGAAGTGTGCGAGTGAAACTAGGGTACTGGGGAGAAGTGTGCGAGTGAACGCTAGGGTACTGGGGAGAAGTGTGCGAGTGAACGCTAGGGTACTGGGGAGAAGTGTGCGAGTGAACGCTAGGGTACTGGGGAGAAGTGTGCGAGTGAAAACTAGGGACTGGGAGAATAAGCAGTGGCTAGGGACGCGAAGTGTGCGAGTGAACGCTAGGGTACTGGGGAGAAGTGTGCGAGGAACGCTAGGGTACTGGGGAGAAGTGTGCGAGTGAACGCTAGGGTACTGGGGTGAAGTGCGAGTGAACGCTAGGGTACTGGGGAGAAGTGTGCGAGTGAACGCTAGGGTACTGGGGAGAAGTGTGCGAGTGAAAACTAGGGTACTGGGGTGAAGTGTGCGAGTGAACGCTAGGGTACTGGGGAGAAGTGTGGAGTGAACGCTAGGGATGGGGAGAAGTGGCAGAGTGAACGCTAGGGTACTGGGGTGAAGGTGCGAGTGAACGCTAGGGTACTGGGGAGAAGTGTGCGAGTGAACGCTAGGGTACTGGGGAGAAGTGGCGAGTGAACGCTAGGGTACTGGGGAGAAGTGTGCGAGTGAAAACTAGGTACTGGGGAGAAGTGTGCGAGTGAACGCTAGGGTACTGGGGAGAAGTGTGCGAGTGAACGCTAGGGTACTGGGGAGAAGTGTGCGAGTAAACGCTAGGGTACTGGGGAGAAGTGAAGAGTGAACGCTAGGGTACTGGGGAGAAGTGTGCGAGTGAACGCTAGGTACTGGGGAGAAGTGGAGTGAACGCTAGGGTACTGGGGAGAAGTGTGCGAGTGAACGCTAGGGTACTGGGGAGAAGTGTGCGAGTGAACGCTAGGGTACTGGGGAGAAGTGTGCGAGTGAAAACTAGGGTACTGGGGTGAAGTGTGCGAGTGAACGCTAGGGTACTGGGGTGAAGTGTGCGAGGAACGCTAGGGTACTGGGGAGAAGTGATGGAGTGAACGCTAGGTACTGGGGAGAAGTGTGCGAGTGAACGCTAGGGTACTGGGGAGAAGTGTGCGAGTGAAAACTAGGGTACTGGGGAGAAGTGTGCGAGTGAACGCTAGGGTACTGGGGAGAAGTGTGCGAGTGAACGCTAGGGTACTGGGGAGAAGTGTGAGTGAACGCTAGGGTACTGGGGAGAAGTGTGCGAGTGAACGCTAGGGTACTGGGGAGAAGTGTGCGAGTGAACGCTAGGGTACTGGGGAGAAGTGTGCGAGTGAACGCTAGGTACTGGGGAGAAGTGTGCGAGTGAACGCTAGGGTACTGGGGAGAAGTGTGCGAGTGAACGCTAGGGTACTGGGGAGAAGTGTGCGAGTGAACGCTAGGGTACTGGGGTGAAGTGTGCGAGTGAACGCTAGGTACTGGGGAGAAGTGTGCGAGTGAACGCTAGGGTACTGGGGAGAAGTGTGCGAGTGAACGCTAGGGTACTGGGGAGAAGTGTGCGAGTGAAAACTAGGGTACTGGGGAGAAGTGTGCGAGTGAACGCTAGGGTACTGGGGAGAAGTGTGCGAGTGAACGCTAGGGTACTGGGGAGAAGTGTGCGAGTGAACGCTAGGGTACTGGGGTGAAGTGTGCGAGTGAACGCTAGGGTACTGGGGAGAAGTGTGCGAGTGAACGCTAGGGTACTGGGGAGAAGTGTGCGAGTGAACGCTAGGGTACTGGGGAGAAGTGTGCGAGTTCAAGATAGTGAACCTGGTACGAAGTGGGAGTTCTCTTGGGAGATTCGGAAGAGTAGTTGCAGAGGTTAGTAAAAGAACTTGGGAGGGTATTTAAAAAAAAGGAAATTAAAAAGTAAACATATGAAAGAGCAAGGTGATAAGACTATAAAAAAGTACAGTATAAACAAAGAGAGTTTGGATATTTGACTGGAGGGAGGGAGTACTAGGATTAGTTAGAGGTATGGGTTTAGAAATGGAAAATAATGAATGTCGAAATATAGATCTAGGCTTTGATATAAAAAATCTTAACAATAACAAGGACAGAAATAGGTATAGTGGTAAAACAGAATGGAGCAGGAAGGGTAAAGAGAAAGGAGGGTCTTTAAAAGTGTATTATACAAATAGTCGTAGTGCTAGGAATAAGATGGACGATTTGAGATTATTTGCAAGTGCAGGTAACATTGATGTATTTGCCATAACTGAGACGTGGTTCAATACGAAAAATAGGGACATGCCTGCTGAATGTCATATACAGGGTTTTAAATTGTTCCAAGTAGACAGAAGTTTCGGGAAGGGGGGTGGAGTGGCACTGTATGTCCGAGATCGCTTGAACTGTTGCATAAAAAAGGGAATAAAGTCTGAAATAACACATACAGAGTCTGTCTGGATAGAATTTTCAGAGGGGCATGAAAAAATTGATTTTAGGTGTGATATACCGTCCCCCAAACTTAGATAGGGACCAAGGGAGACTACTATTGGAGGAAATTGTTAAGGCCACAATGCACGATAACGTAGTTATTCTGGGTGACTTCAACTTTAGTCAAATTGATTGGAATTTTTTGACTGGGAATTTAGAATCTAACGACTTCTTAGATGTAGTTCAAGATTGTTTTTTGAAGCAGTTTGTGACAGAACCTACAAGGGGAAATAACCTGCTTGACTTAGTTCTGGCAAACAAGGAAACCCTTGTTAATAATTTAGAAATTACAGAGGAACTCGGCGCAAGCGACCACAAATCAATTACCTTTGGCATTGAATGGAAGTTTCATAGTACGAATAACTCAGTAACGGTCCCAGATTTTCGCTTAGCAGATTACAATGGACTTAGAGAACACTTATCATCTGTGGACTGGGGTAATGAAGATAGCTATCAATATGACAGTTTTCTGAACACTATACATGCTGCCCAAATAACATTTATCCCATATAAAGAAATTAGATCGAATAGAAATGACCCAAAATGGATGAATAATAGGCTCAAATATCTTTTAGGGCAGAAGAAAGGAGTTTATAGGCGTATCTAAAGAGGTGAGGGTCATCTTATGAGTCAGTATATTGACATTAAGAGGGACGTTAAAAGGGGATAAGAAAAGCTAAACGGGACTACGAAATTAAAGTTGCTAGGATTCGAAAACTAACCCAAAAAGTTTTTTTTCAGGTGTATAGAACAAAAGTTAGAGATAAGATAGGTCCCTTAAAATAATTATGGGTATCTTACTGACAAAGAGAATGAAATGTGCTCTATTTTTAATAATTATTTTCTCTCGGTTTTCACTCAGAAGACATTAATAATATCCCAAGAATTAGGTATTTTATGGGCCTGAAGAAGATAAATTATGAGTATCACAGTCACTATGAAAAGGTTATCAAACAGATAGACCGTTTGAAGCAAAATAAATCGCCAGGCCCGATGAGCTTTTTTCAAGGGTTCTTAAGGAATAAGAACATAAGAACATAAGAAAGGAGGAACACTGCAGCAGGCCTGTTGGCCATACTAGGCAGGTCCTTCAATCCGTCCCACTAACAGAATATTTGCTCAACCCAATTTTCAATGCTACCCAAGAAATAAGCTGAAATTTACCCACTCATGCGCGAGTCCCACTCAAATCCAACCCTCTCACTCATGAATTTATCCAACCAAATTTGAAACTACCCAAGGTCCTAGCTTCAATAACCCTACTAGGCAGACTGTTCCACTCATCAACTACCCTATTTCCAAACCAATACTTTCCATATCCTTTCTAAATCTAAACTTATCTAACTTGAATCCATTATTGCGGGTTCTCTCTGGAGAGATATCCTCAAGACCTTATTTATATCCCCTTTGTTAATACCTCCATTTTCCACTTGTATACCTCTGATCATGTCTCCTCATTCTACGTCTTACAAGTGAATGTAATTTTAGGGTCTTCAATCTTTCTTCGTAAGGAAGATTTCTAATGCTATGTATTAATTAGTCATTCTACGCTGAATGTTTTCTAACGAATTTATGTCTATTCTGTAATATGGAGACCAGAACTGAGCTGCGTAATCTAGGTGAGGCCTTACTAATGATGTATAAAGCTGTAATATAACCTCTGGACTTCTGTTGCTAACACTTTTGATATAAATCCCAGTAATCTATTTGCCTTATTACGTACGCTTAGGCATTGCTGTCTGGTTTAAGGTTGCTGCTTACCATCACCCCAAGTCCTTCTCGCAATCTGTATGGCTAAGTTCTACGTTATTTAACTTATAAGTGCTTGGGTTATGGACACTCCCGAGCTTCAGAACCTGCATTTATCTACATTGAACTGCATCTGCCACTTTTCTGACCACGAATTAAGTTTGTCTAAATCTTCCTGAAGTTCTATGACATCTATGTTTGAATCAATTATCCTACCTATCTTCGTGTCGTCGGCGAATTTGCTCATATCACTAGTAATTCCCTCATCAAGGTCATTGATATATATTATAAATAACAATGGGCCTAAGACTGATCCCTGTGGAACACCACTTGTTACAAGTCCCCATTCGGATTTAACCCCATTTATGCACACTCTCTGCTTCCTATTGGTGAGCCATGACTCGATCCATGACAGCACTTTACCCCCAATGCCATGAGCTGCCACTTTCTTTAACAGTCTCTGGTGTGGTACTCTATCAAAAGCCTTACTAAAGTCTAAATAAACAATATCGAATTCTTTATCGTGATCAACAGCCTCAAAAGCTTTACTGAAGAAGGTTAATAAATTGATAGGCAGGAACGGCCCTCGTGAATCCATGCTGGGTATCATTAATCAAATTATGGTTATCTAGATGGTTTCTAAAATATCAGCTATAATTGACTCTAGTAATTTGCCTACAATTGAGGTCAGGCTTATTGGGCGGTAGTTTGACGGTAGTGACTTGTCCCCTGCTTTAAAAATAGGAATTACATTAGCCATCTTCCACATATCAGACACTACACCTGTTTGAAGAGATAAATTAAAAATGTTAGATATTGGTTCACAGAGTTCCATTTTGCATTCTTTAAGAACCCTTGCAAAAGCTCATCAGGACCCGGCGATTTATTTTGTTTCAGTCGGTCCAGCTGTTTCATAATCATTTCGCAGACTGTGATTACATAATTTATCTTCTTGGGCCTCTGTAAAAATTAATTACTGGGATATTATTAATGTCTTCCCTGTGTGAAAACCGAGAGAAAATAATTATTAAAAATAGAGCACATATCATTCTCCTTGTCAGTAAGATGCCCAAAGTTATTTTTAAGGGGACCTACTTATCCCTAACTTTGTTCTATAAACTGGAAAACTTTTTTGGGTTAGTTTTTGAATCCCTAGCAACTTTAATTTCATAGTCCCGTTTAGCTTTTCTTATTCCCTTTTAACGTCCCTCTTAATGTCAGTATACTGATTTATAAGATGACCCTCACCTCTTTTTATCCCTATAAATTCCTTTCTTCTTCTTAAAAGATATTTGAGCCTATTATTCATCCATTTTGGGTCATTTCTACTTGATCTAATTTCTTTTACGGGAAAATGTTCTTTGGGCAGCCTGTATAGTGTTAAGAAAACGTCAATTGATATTCTTCTTCACCCCAGTCCACAGTTGAAAGTGTTCTTAAGTCCATTATAATCTGCTAAGCGAAAACTGGGACCATTACCCAATTATCCCTACTATCTACATCCATTCAATGCTAAAGTAATTGACTTGTGGTCGTTGAGCCGAGTTCCTCTGTAATTTCTAAATTATTAACAAGGGTTTCGTTGCCAGAACCAAGTCAAGTAGGTTATTTCCCTTGTAGGTTCTGTTACAAACTGTTCAAAAGCAATCCTGAACTACTTAAAAAGTCGTTAGATTCCCGTCATGAAATTCCAATCAATCTGACAAAGTTAAAGTCCCCAGAATTACACGATATCGTGTCTTGTGGCCTTAACAATTTCCCTCCCAAAGTAGTCTCCCTTGTTCCCTTCAAGTTTGGAGGACGGAAATCACGCCTAAAATCAATTTTTACACCCCTCTGAAAATTCTATCCAGACAGACTCTGTATGTTTAACCAGACTTTATACCCGTTTTTATGCAACAATTTAAATGA
>WNWK01006504.1:0-105057 GCA_009830355.1 Cherax destructor
GTGTGTAAGGTAGAAAGTTAAAAGTGAACATAGATAAGAGTAAGGTGATGAGGGTATCAAAAGATTTAAATAAAGAAAAATTGGATATCACATTGGAGAGAGGGATTATGGAAGAAGTAAATGTTTTCAGATATTTGGGAGTTGACGTGTCAGCGGATGGGTTTATGAAGGATGAGGTTAACCATAGAATTGATGAAGGAAAAAAAGGCGAGTGGTGCATTGAGGTATCTGTGGAGACAAAAACGTTATCCATGGAGGCAAAGAAGGGAATGTACGAAAGTATAGTGGTACCAACACTCTTATATGGGTGTGAAGCATGGGTTGCAAATGCTGCAGCGAGGAGGGGCTGGAGGCAGTGGAGATGTCCTGTCTAAGGGCAATGTGTGGTGTAAATATTATGCAGAAAATTCGGAATGTGGAAATTAGGAGAAGGTGTGGAGTTACTAAAAGTATTTGTCAGAGGGCTGAAGGGGGGTTGTTGAGGTGGTTTGGTCATTTAGAAGAATGGATCAAAGTAGAATGACTTGGAGGCGATAAATCTGTAGGGGAAGGAAGGCGGGTAGGGGTCGTCCTAGAAAAGGTTGGGGGGAAGGGGTAAAGGAGGTTTTGTGGGCGAGGGCTTGGACTTCCAGCAAGCATGTGTGAGCGTGTTAGATAGGAGTGAATGGAGACGAATGGTTTTTGGGACATGACGATCTGTTGGAGTGTGAGCAGGGTAACATTTTGTGAAGGGATTCAGGAAAACCAGTTAATTGATTTATTTGGACTTGAGTCCTGGAAATGGGAAGTACAATGCCTGCACTTTAGAGGAGGGGTCTGAGATAGTGACAGCTGGGAGGGACTTTTCTCAGCTGTCGTATCTGAGCTCCTCTGCAAAGACAGTGATTATGTATGAGTGTGGTGAAAGTGTTGAATGATGATGAAAGTATTTTCTTTTTGGGGATTTTCTTTCTTTTTGGGTCACCCTGCCTCGGTGGGAGACGGCCGACTTGTTGAAAAAAAAAAAAATAATAATTGTACGATTTCCGGGGTGTTCGTTACTCGGGGGACCACTGTATTCTGACTTCTGTTTCTTTACCCATTGAAGTGGTCACTGATATTTTATGACAATGGTACAGGTGAAATAAAGAAGGACATTTAAAGTGCAGTGGACCCTCGGTTTTTGTACAGCTTCCAACTCGAACAATTATGTAAGTGTATTTTTGTAAGTGCTTTTGTAAGTGTATTTTTGGGGGTTTGAAACGACTAATCTAATTTACATTCGTCCTTATGGGAACAAATTCGTTCGGTAACGGCACTCGAACAGCATTCTGGAAAGAATTATCGATGAAAACAATGCAATGCAGGCAGTTCCCCAAATTACAAGCAAGTTGCATTCTATACAAAAAAACAAAAGTTGTTTGTATAGAAACAGTGCTGCAAAGGATGGTCATGTTTGTATTGCAGCTTGGCATTTGTAGATCTTTAATTGGTTCCAAAGTGACTCATTTGTAAATACAGATGTGTGTAACTTGGGGCGTTGAAAGAAAAAATAGGCACAATACCATGGCTGGAACAATACACAAATAACCCGCACATAGGAGACTGAAACTCATGACATTTATGCTACTTCCTTCTCTCATTCCACTTCTCCCAGCCCTGCCCTCCTTCTCATATATATACTGAAGTCCTTCCTTTCACGCTTCTGTATGACTAGTTAACCCTTTCACTGTCCAGACCCCCAAAATTAATATTGCTCTCAGTGTCCACTTTTAAAAAAAATTCTTCTGAAGTTAAAGAATCTTTTCCTGAAGGTAATAACGCCAATGCATTGGCGATTTCACCCACTTTGAATCCTATTTTAAGCCTATTCTATTTCTCTTTTTGACCAAATTCTTAGCTAGCATGCCTTCAATTCTATTGATTAAGCATAAGAAACTGCCCATTCAACTATTTCAGCTACCCTATAAAGTGGACAGAAGTCAGTAATTTAGCCAGTTATACACAAATACAGTGGAACTCCGTATTTCGTACACATCGAATATCGTACGTTTCAGATTTAGACCACTGTTTTGGGCGAAATTTTGTTCCGGATTTCGTACCTCCACCCGGAAATCGTACGTATCACACGCGTCTGCCCACCCGGAACGCCGCCACTCATGCGTATGTGTCTCAGTCTGGCTCTGTCACTTGTCGAGTGAGCATTACTTCGAGCGTTCATCCGAAACATTTCGTAATAATCCATTGGTTTTTGTGCTTAACTATTGAGTGCGACTGCAAAATAAGCCACCATGGGCCCAAAGAAAGTCCTTATGGAGGGGGATTCTCCTTCCAAACAATAAGCACTCCTCTCTCTTCCCTCCTCGCCTTCTTCCATACCCCAACAAGAGTCTTCAATAAAGGTATGTAATAGTAATTTAAATGTTCATTTATCCATTTCATTAGTGCTTTATATTTATTTCTCATTGTTTTCTGTATGTAAAACTATAGTTATTTTTTAAAAAATGTATTTTTTGTTAATATTTTTGGGTGTCTGGAACGGATTAATTGTATTTACATTATTTCTTATGGGAAATATTACTTCGGTTTTCGTACATTTCGGATTTAGACCAACCTTCTGGAACGGATTAAGTACGAAATCCGGTGTTCCACTGTATACCAATTTAAAAATAGAGTCCAAAATAAACAATGTAGACATTCTTGGTGCTAAAACAATATTTCCTCTGTTCATTAATCATGTCCCCAGGCCTCTCCTATATTACACTTGCCTTCCATTTTGAGCTCTTAATCAGACAAAAATAGAAGATTTACTGTATTTCTTGGATAATAAAATAACCAGGAATGATTGGCCATGGTTTACAGTGTCCCAGGAATTAAATCAGACTTATTAAAAACTCATAAAACAGACTTGAGGGGGGGGGGACCCTGGTCTCAATGACATCTGTAGTTCTATGTGATGATCATCATAAGTTTCAGTCTTATGTGCTGGCTATTTGTGTATTGTGTTAGGAAGTTTGTAAGTTCAGTAACCTGTAATGGCTTAGTTCCTAAATTTTTTACAAAATATGAAAACACATGAAACTTTGAATATCTAGATGATAAATATTGTATAGCACTAACGTTGTTTAATGAATAAAAATATGAGAAACTAAAGACTGCATATAATACAGCCTCTCCTCACTTAGTGACTTACTCGTTTACCGACAACTCGGACTTACGACGGGCTCTCGTGACTAGTATGCATACCTAAATAATGTATATACAGTGGACCCCCGAGTATCGTAATTAATCCGTTCCAGGAGCTATTACTTAACACGAAGTTTACGAAATTCGAACCATTATTTCCCATAAGAAATAATGTAAATACATTTAATCTGTTCCACAAAAAATATTCATGCAAAATAATTAAAAACAATATACAGTGGTACCTCGACTTACGATATTTTTTCATTCCAGAATGCTGTTCAAGTGCCATTACCAAACGAATTTATCTCCTTAAGAAATGTTGTAAAATAGACTAGTCCTTTTAGACCCCCAAAATTACACTTACAAAAGCATTTAAAAAAATAAACTTACATAAAAGGGTGAGTTTGGGGACCATCGTAAGTCGAGGTACCACTGTATATATATATATATATATATATACATTTACTTACCTTTATTGAAGAGTTACAGGCATCTGGAAGGTAGAGTTGCTGACAGGGGCAGGGTGTTAGTGGTTGGAAGGGGAATCCCCCTCCAAAAGGACTTCAGGTAACAAGTCCCTCTCTGGGGTTACTTCCCTTCTTGGTCTTTTAATGCCACTAGGACCAGCTTGAGAGTCACTAGACCCCTGTCTGGTAAAGTAACTGTCCAGAGTCCTCTGTTTCTGGCGACTCTTCAACACTTTCCTGAAGTGCGACATGGCTCTGTCACTGAAGTGGCTGCACAGAAGGCTCATTTCAGCTTGCTCAGGGTGGTGTCTTTCAACAAATGTCTGCAACTCATTCCACTTTGTACACATCTCCTTAAGCACTGAAGAAGGCACCTCCTTCTGTCTCTCACCCTCCTCCTTTGAAGCAATAACCTCAGCTGTGGTCTGTTGCTGTTCCAGATGAAGCTCTTGCAGCTCTTCAGTTGTTAGCTCTACCCTGTGCTCCTCCACCAACTCTTCCACATCCTCACCACTCACCTCCAACCCCAGGTTGTTCCCCAATGCCACAATATCTTCCACAACAGGCACAGGGTCGTCAGGGTCAAGGTCAGCCTCAAATCCTTCAAAATCCCTCTGTTGGACACAACCTGGCCACAATGGTCTCCAAGCAGAGTTCAAAGTCCTGGAAGTCACTCCCTCCCAAGCCTTACCTATAAGGGGTATGCAATGCACAATATTGAAGTGATCTTTCCAGAACTCTCTTAGGGTCAACTCAGTGTCCGAGGTCACTTCAAAGCACTTTTCAAACACTTGAAGTTGGAAATGACCTGCTGGTCCATGGGCTGGATGAGAGGAATGGTGTTAGGAGGCAAGAACTTCACTCTGATGAAATTAAACTTGTCAGACAAACACTCTTGCAAGTTGTGAGGGTAGAGCAGGAGCATTGTCCAGTACCAGGAGGCACTTGAGTGGCAATTTCTTTTCCAAGAGGTATTTCTTCACACTAGGGCCAAACACTCCAGTCACCCATTCCTTGAAAATCTCTGTAGTGATCCATGCCTTGGTGTTAACCTTCCAATGCACACACAAATTATTCTTGTCAACACTGTGATTCCTGAAGGGTCTGGGAGTTTCATAGTGATATACCAGTAAAAGCTTCACTTTAAAATCACCACTGGCATTGGCACACATCATAAGAGTTAGCCTGTCTTTCATAGGCTTGTGTCCTGGCTGTGCCTTTTCCTCCTGAGTAATGAAGGTCTTGTTGGGCATTTTCTTCCAAAACAGGCCTGTTTCATCACAGTTAAACACTTGTTGGGGAGGAATTGTTCAGCCTCTACGAACCCCTGGAATTCCTGCACAAATTTCAGCTGCACGTTTGTCTGAGCTGGCTGCCTCACCATGTCTCACAACACTGTGTATGCCACTACGTTTCTTAAACCTGTCAAACCAGCCTTTGCTGGCTTTAAAATCACTCGCCTCACCACTGGTTGCAGGCATTGTCTTGACAAGATCTGCGTGCAACTTCCTTGCCTTTTCACAAATTATCGCCATGGAAATACTATCACCCGCTCTCTGTTTTTCATTGATCCACACCAACAACAACTTCTCAACCTCATCCACTGTTTTTGATCTATTTTTCGTTAACATATCAACCCCTTTTGCAACATTAGCTTCCTTGATCTCATTTCTCTTTGCCAGGATAGAGCTGATAGTAGATGGGGTTTTCTTGTACATCCTGGCAAGCTCACTCAGACGTACGCCACTCTTATATTTTTCTATAATCTCTTTCTTTAGTTTGATGGTGTTCCTCACTTTCTTTACCACAGGGGTGCCACTAGGAAGCTTCTTTGGACCCATGGTGACTTATTTCACAGTGACAATCACTAAACCACCAAAAAAGACACCAAATGTATTGTGAATGTTTGAAAGAGCTCACTGGGTAATGTTCTCTCAATGGTAAACAACGCTTCACTGGCGGCGTCCTGCGCAGGCGCGGAGCAGGCGGACAGGTCTAATACGTTACGAAACACGAGCCAGTTTACGATTCTCGAAATCGAATAAAGCTTACGAAACACGATGTTTACGAAATAAGAACCTTACGAAACTCGGGAGGTCCACTGTATTAGAGCCAATTTCCTCTATTCTGTTTATTACAATATACAGTACACTGCTGTATAAACATTTAAAAATATACCAGAAATGTTATAGTTGGTGCAGAGGTGACAGTAAAGCAATATCGAAGATGGTTGAATCACACCCACTACCATTATAGTATGCTCCTCACCTAGTGACAAATTTCTTTATTGACGTGGTATTAGGAACAGAACCCCTTTATTAAGTGAGGAGAGGCTGTATATTGTATCACTGTTATGTTGAAATTCCATTTAAATACAGTGGTACCTCGACATACGAGCAGCTCCCAACCCAAATAATTATGTAAATGTATTATTGTAAGTGCATTTGTAAGTGTATTTTTGGGGGTCTTGAACGGATTAATCTAATTTACATTATTCCTTATGGGAACAAATTTGTTCAGTATCGGCACTTGAACAGCATTCTGAAATGAATTAAGCACGTAACTCGAGGTACCACTGTATTGAATAAAATAACATGTTTGTGTTAGATTTTTAGTACAGTGGTACCCCGAGTTTCGTACAACTCCCAACTCGAACAATTATGTAAGTGTATTATTGTAAGTGCTTTTGTAAGTGTATTTTTGGGGGTCTGAAACAGACTAATCTAATTTACATTATTCCTTATGGGAACAAATTCGTTCGGTAACAGCACTCGAACAGCCTTCTGGAATGAATTATGGCCGAAACTCGGGGTACCACCATATTTGTAACCATCTGGCTTGTTGCTCTCCTTTGGTTGACCAAAGAGCCTAGGAAGTAACTTCCTTCTTACCACCTGCAAAATTTTCAAAGAATCAGCCAAATCAAGCTCTGTTTCCTGGTTAAATTTTTTGGAGGTTCAACTTACAGAGAAAGTTAATTTTACACTGGCTGAAGATGGGTGGGCTTCCACTCTGTACAGTATTGTACTCTTCCTCTTTCTTTATGCAATTTCTGCAAAACAAGTTTTTGCTCTGAAATGCCAAAAAAAAAAAATGCTGCTGATTTGAATACATACTAAACACTATTCTTGCGTTTCCAACCATATAAAGAAAATTTATTAGATATAGTCCTTTGTCTAACACAGAAACAGAATTCTCAGTAACCCACTGGCCATGTTAGAGGAATCTGTTGTCACACTCACCATGTGTCCCTTTATGCTGCTCAAGTATCTACATTTGCCGCCATCTACAGCTAATCCTGTGGATTACAATGGGTCAGTAAATACTTTATATGAAGGAGAAGACTAATGTCATCACTGTGAAGAATATTGCTGAGATGGGATGCACCCCACAGTCTGTCTGATGCCTCATGGCATCACTTCCATTAGGAAGAGGGGGTCTTGTTGGCTCAGGAAGACCACCCAATACATTGATGCTCTTCTGAAGAAGGAAGATATGCTAAAACTTAGTTACTGCTCAGGAACTAAAGAATAAGAATCGCAATGTTCTGGGAGAAGTGGCTGTGTGCATTTTCCAACATCACTTGCAAAAGGATCTGAGGATGCCATGTCAGAGGACTGCCAGCAAATCCCTTATCACCAATAATAGGCAAGGATTGGAGGAACATCATGTTTAATGAGGAATCAACTTTTTTGTGTCATCAGGAATGTTTCAAAGTGGGCTCATCAGCCCACCATTACTTCCCAATCAAAACAGTTAAACACCCTGCCAAGGTCATGGTTTGTGACTGTTTCAGTGGCAGTGGTAGCCATAGTGATCTTTATTTCTTGCCTAAGGGTGAGACATGAATGGGGAGAAATATTTGGAAGTCCTTGATGAGAAGCCTCTTACTCATTGCCATATTTATAGCACCAGCACTTTTACACATGATGTAGCCTCCTGCTACCACAGCAAAAGATCAAGGATTGGTTGAGACAGCATGAAATTCCTGTTTTGGAGTTGCCAGGTCCTCAGTTTTGGAGTTGCCCAGTCCTCAGTTTGATTAAAAATGCAGACCATCAAATCTCCAGCATCCCAGCGTTGGTGGAGACTGTGAAAAATGTATGAATTAACATGCATCTGACTTATTTATGCAAACTAAGTGATTCGATGTGAGACAGAATTACAAAGTAATGAAAGATGATAGTTAAATAAAGCTGTTTTAACTGTTTTGGTGTTTTTCATTGTTTTTCAAACTTTTTATTGGCAGCTATATTGTATGTATTGTTTTATTTTATCAGTCCATTATACTTTCCCATTATTTGTTATTTTTGTAAACTACGCACTTACAGTTCATGCTTAGTGTATTTTACATGAAATGAAAGGATTTACCTCACTTATAATTTATTATTTAATGTTCTTTTTTTAGTTATTGTGTTTTCTCATCGCTTTCACATACAGTAAATAATTGTACATTTGTACATCAATCTTTGTATGACTGGTGTACAATAGTATATGAAATCTTCATTTTTATTTTCAGGCAAACCCTCAGATATGTGGGCCTTAGGGGTAGTGCTGTTCACAATGCTGTATGGACACTTTCCATTTTATGATGCTTCTCCACAAGAACTCTTTCGAAAAATTAAAGCAGCACAGTATACACTTCCTAAGTGAGTGAGAGAGAAATTCTAGATAAAGTGTAATAACCTGTCTGTAGCTACAGGGGCAAAGCTTGTAATATTTTGTCACACAAGTTATGCTACTGGTGTTTCAACTTAGGAATAAGTTCTTTGTAACCTTTGTAACTTTGCATTAATCCTCTGATCACTACAGTATTGTCATATACTTTAATGTTTTTTTTTTTGCCAGAAAGAAGCTATAAAAAATTAATAATGTAGGTACATAATGTTTCGCTCTTGTGTGGTAAACTTTTGCAAGGGAATCCAGGAAATCAAAGACATGCTCATTTATACTGTAGATGAATGGTTCAGAGAACTGACAAGTTGATAAATTAGACACATGCAACACTTGGGCATCTTTAATGAGGAAACGTTTCACTACACAGTGGCTTCATCAGTCCATACAAAGGAGAATGGTGAATGGTAACGATACCCAAGTGTTGGACATGTGTCTAACTCATTTATACTGTATTATAATAGGGAGGAGAGTAGTGTGTCAGGTTAAAGTGGAGAAGAGGCTGGTGCAGTCAATTGTGAAAGGGCAGATAGGCCTGTTGCAATGCTCTGCAACCTGGGAATGTTAAAAAATTACTCTGTATGCAGTGTGTTTAAGGAATATATTTAAGTTTTTGTCTTCATACAGAGGAGATAAGCCTGTGAAAGAATCTACCAAAGATGTGATTCGTGGATTGCTGGTACTGGATCCTCTACAGCGTTACACCTGTAAACAAGTTCTCTCCCGACTCATTGCTATTATATCAAGTCCTATCACAAAGAATCCACAGGTAATATAAAACCATTTTGTCATCTGTTAATGTTAAAGATAGTTTTATTATGCTTTGGTATCATTAGGGACCCACCTAATTTACACTGATGCTCACTCCTCAAGGTCCTATTAAGGTCTGCGTACACGTTTTCTTTTCAGTAGTCTTCTTTTATCCCGTGTTGCCTGGTGTTGTTCACATGTTTATGATGGATGGATGGCATCTGAGACTTTCAGAATGCACCATGATTTATTTGCAATTTCTGACACACTGGACTTACAATATTCATTCAGACTTCTGGCTTGCATGCTGTTAGGCCACACTGCCTCAGTTTCTTGCAGGCCTTCCTGTGTATGTTCAGCTTGAGATTACCCTTGCCAGTGATGGAATCTGGCATATCCTAACCACCCCAGTTTTGGGCTTTTACTGCCTCTCAGGGAGGGGGGGAGAGAAGGTTGACTTTTTCTACACTGGCCAGCACACGATTTTTGGCCAATGTTTTTTATTTATAATTTTCAAGACAGAATTGGATTTCAACTCTGGGATCTTCCCATGCTCCAGCAGAGAACTTGCACCTCCTAATCCTTCCATTTGTGCTTCTGTATCTTCTCCATTGTGTGCATGATCAATCAGTTCTACTCTCTCTCCACAAGGAGGCTTCTCCTTTCCCCCTCAGGTGCTTTTGGAAACTCTCTTGTGTGGTTGAACCTGGCCAATTTAAGGGCACTATTCACAACTACTTTCTTCACATCCCTCCTAACCACTGCCTGAATTTCTGGTTAGATAGTATTCCTTTTAATTAATTTTTTATTTTTTTCATAACAGTGGTACCCCGAGTTTCGGCCATAATTCATTCCAGAAGGGTGTTCAAGTGTCGTTACTGAACGAATTTGTTCCCATAAGGAATAATGTAAATTGGATTAGTCCATTTCAGACCCCCAAAAATACACTTACAAAAGCACTTACAGTAATACACTTACATAATTGTTAGAGTTGGAAGCTGTTCGAAACTCGGTGTACCCCTGTATCTTTGAAATAAGTGCATCTCCCATGCATCTCCTCATCAGCTCCTCTCACTTCAAATCTTGTGTAGATAGAAGTACTAGGAGGGCTTGATTATACTCTAAGATGGGAAAGAAGAGGGAGGTAGGAAGGAAAATAATGAGGGAGTCTTTTTTTTTTTTTTTTTTTTTTTTTTTTTAATGATCTGTGTGAAATTGTTTGTATTGTAAAGCATACTGGGATAGGAACTAGGAATATTTTCCTAGATTCCTCTGATGTATTCAGATTGTATCTACCATACAGTATACTATTTAACATTTTAACTGGCCAACATACTAGTACGCAGGTGATGACTGTGTTCAGTGTACTAGTGCGCACAATTTTTTGTGCCTTCAAATGTGCCACCTGCCAATACTTTTGACTTCAGCTCATCAGTTTTTGGTCTCCTATAATCTCCTCATGCCTGAAAAAATCTAAAACCAGGCAGGTCCACACAGTTCATCATGGGGTTACACTGCCTAATTATTGTAAGTAAACAATGAAGCCAACCTGTTGTCCCACCACCAGCTTCCCTACAAGCAAACAAGGTGTGAAACTGCCAGGAAGATGTCTTATTCATTCCAGATTTATTACAATTTCATAACAGTAATAGTGGAATTCAGCCAATGAGCATACTATGTAGATTTAACTTAGGATAAGTAACCCATTATAGTCAATGTGATTATATTTCCATGTTTTCATGAGTATTACACCTTGAAACAATTGTAATATCATAAGATTTTCTTGTAAATATATGTTTTACAGTAGTCTGGAAGGCACACATCTGCTATGGACACAGAAATTACATTATATTTATATAACTCAGGATATTTCCCAGAGCCTCAGTTTGTAACAAATAATTAACCTAGGATAACCCAGTATAGTCCAACAATGTGACTTATTTTCATGTTTTGAAGAGTATTGCACCTTGAGACAATCGTAATGTCATAGATATTCATTGTATATAGTGTTAGAAGACCAGAGCAGTGAAAAAAAATAGAAAAAAACAATTATTTGTTTTAATTTATACTGTATGCTATTCTGTGGGGCTATGTATTTTCCCATATTTGAAGTATTAAAACACCTTGAAACATCTAATATCATAAGAAAGTAGTGTACATAGTGTTAAATATTAAACCAATAAAAAACTTTAAACAATCATAATTTGGCATCAGCAAACTGTAAAACATAAATACCGTTGGCACATTTACATTGCTGTTGCCGACGAGCGATCATTTATTTGTAAACTTCAACACACCATAAAATCTTAAGTTTCAATCAGAGTCCAGTCATTTTAGTCTTATTTGATTCTTAAAAATACAAACTTTCAAGCTGCAGGATATTTTTTTTTTTTTTTCAAAATCCTGCCACATAAAGAAATTTTAATTTCTGGATATGCCACAGTTAAGGGGTTAATGCTTTATATTTTATACATAATTTTATTTATGAATTTTTGGGGGAAATATTTTTCTTATTTTTTTCAGTTTTAAAATAATATAATGTGAAGAATCATAGAGATAACCAAAAATAACCCAAATACACAGTTGTTGCAGGTTGTTCCTGAAATGGAGGATGTAGAAGAAGAGACAGTGGGAATAAAAGGATCCTTAAATGAGGTTGATACCAGAATTGGCTCCTTTAGTTGTGATAACTTGGACCACTGTTTTAAGAACAACATTAACATCTCCAGCAAAAACAAGAAACCTCGAGACAGAGATGGTGACAACCAAGCAAAACACAACTTGGATTATTTACTTCTTCAAGTGGCACGACAAGTTAGTACGAAGCTAAGTTTCCTGTAGAGTGTAGGAGCACCATCTGATTGATGCATCATTAAACGTAAAAAAAGAATTGGATAAATTGCAAACATTTTTGTTATACTTACCATTAAAATTCATTTGTTACCTAACAATTTGTTTCTTTGTTTTCATATTTTTATTTATTTTTGCATGTATTTCAGTATTGGGGTTCCATGAACTGCTAATAGAAACGTATTGGTATAGCCTTTATTAAACTAGTAATAAACTGTTAGATTACTTTTAGCTTAGTAAGTTATATTAACATTGTACTACATACCTGTTTGATAAAAACCTCTCAACAACTTGGAGAACATTATTTGTATATGTAGACATTTAACTTTCTCCTGCATGTTGGAGGACAGTAATCAACTTATTTTTGCTTGGCACATAGATCATATTCAATTATGATGACTTGTTCAGAATATTTAGTTAAATCTACAGTGAATATAAGTGGGGACTGCTAATCTCACAGTGCTGCAACTATTGTAAATATTTTTACTGGTGGTGGGGATTATTGCATATTTAAAGTTGAAATCATATTTGGTGTAATAGATTAGTTTCTGTTAAAAAATCAGTCTGTCAAAGGTGGGACTTCCAGCGAGGCAGTCCATTAGAGTGAGTGTGGTAGGGCACTGCTGAGGCTGGAAGTGAATTGTGCTTGTTCTTTTCCCAGACTTACCTTCATGTCTCTTTGGCAGAGGGCTTGATCTACACTTGGGGCTTCTCCTGCTTTTCTGTCCCACCCATCCACTTCTCAGTAATTCTTGCTGTATCTATGCCTATTGATGGTTCTCATTCTCCGCTAACTACCCAATCACATGCTGGCATGAGGATATTTTCCCATTCCTCGTTTGAGTATTCCAGGGGGCTGAGGATACCTCTTGTCAATCCCAAAGTGAAAGAAATGCATCTGGTACATAGATATTATGACATTGAGATAACAATATAATTGTATACAGCTTAAAGAAGCCCTAGTTGTGCACAGTATTTCAGGCAGACTTGAACTAGGACCAGAATGAAGGCATTAAATGACAGGAATCTTAGTGTAATATTTTATTTCTAATGAAATAGTTTCAAAATTATTTTTAAACCACTTTGACATAATATACTATAATGTCATTAGTTATTATGGAAGAGAATTATGAAATTATCAAAATTTTGCTGCAGCATCATACTGTAAATAATAGAAAAAGTAAAGGGAAATTTTTGCTCTCATAGCTATTTGCAACACTGTTAATGATACTTTTAGAATGAAGAAAGCAGCCAAATGGGCAGCCAAAAGTCAAATGTGAACAGCAGCAGTGCAATGATCAACAGCAGCAACAGCAGTAGTGGGAGCAGCACATCTAATGGCATGATCTCTTGCATTGTTGGAGATGCTCGATCACTTACCCAAGTGGAGCTATCATCCCTCAGGCACATTCTGCCCCACACCTCTAGTGCGTATAACACAAATTGATTAATTATTTATCTGTGTTTATTGTAACTCCCTGCTTTTTTCTTAGTAGTACGTGTAACATTCTTAGGTAAAATCTTCCAAATGTTTCTTCCACTTTAATGTGTTTAAGAATTTTGAAGAACATGGAAAATTGCTAAAGAATTTTTAATGGCATTTTGGTATTATATTATTTAAGAAGTTACAATAAAGGATCCATCTTGATATAGATGGAACAGACTTTCAAATTTTGCCCCTTCCCTCAACCCTCATCACCCATCCTCCCACCCTTTCCATTCTGCCACCATCTTTACTAATATTGTTTAAAAACTATTAAATCTCAATTAAATATCACAAAGTCAATATGTAATCATTTTGAATGTATAACTATTGTATTTGTATGGCTCTTTAGAAATAAATAATTTATTTTAACCCTCCTCACCCATCTTCCCACCCCCTCCTTTCAGCCCTCCTCACCCATCTTTCCATCTCCTTCTCTTAGCCCTCCTCATTCATCTTTCAACCCCCTCCTTTAGGCCCTCCTCACCCATCTTTCCACCCCCTCCTTTCAGCCCTCCTCATCCATCTTTCCCCCTTCCCCAACACTTCTCACCCATCATCCCGCCTCTCATCCTATCCCTCCCACAACCCTCCTCACCCATCTTCCTTCCCCTCCTCCCACACACATATTGGGGAACTGTATGTGCCACCATGCAGAGACAAGAAGCAGTCCTAAAAAGAACTTGTGAATAACTGGGGCTTTTTGCAAAGAAGCCCTTCAGTAAAAATGTTGAATAAGTGAAGCATGTGACTGTGAAGCTCACAAATTTTGGAATTCAATTGTACATGTATTTGAAATTTTCCCAAATTTAGAAACTGAATTATGATTTTACAATCATTTCCAACATTCAAAATTTTCTGAATAAGAGAGAAAATTCCTAATTTAAAATGGGAAGATTTCTATTTTTTAAATTTTCTAAATACAGTGGACCCTTGCTATTCAAACACCCCAAACCTCACCCTCATTCCAGAATGCTGTTCAAGTGCTGTTACCAAACGAATTTATTCCCATAAGGAATGATGTAATTAGATTAGTCCATTTCAGACCCCCCAAAAATACACTTATAAAAGCACTTACAAAAATAAACTTACATAAAAGGGTGAGTTTTGGAGTGTTCGAATGGCGAGGGTCCACTGTACATAAAAGTAAACACTTTCTAAATTTTTGAATGGCCTGTATAAATTTGGTATAATCTGTGTAAGAACAAAATTCTAAATTTTAATTGAAAAATATCAAAATGAATTTTTTTTAAATTAGTGAGGGTGTTTTTTAATATTTTTAATTTGTAATCATCCTTGAAATTCAGATTTTTTTTTTTCCAAATAAAAGTGAAAGTTCTAAATTTCAAGTTGGAAAACTTTTCTAATCTTGAATATTGGTTTCAAACAAATCAAAGATGGCACAGCTTAATTATTCATGATTTTCAATATTTTTATTACCCTTGCTCATGCATTATTCAGAAAGAGAGAGATTACTAAACAATGAGAAAAATTCTATCCTGAGAATTTTGGTTTATGAAAAAGAATGTAGTGTATGCATTGCATAAGTATGAAGCAGTCATATGAGGATCATTACTTCGGTTCTTATATTGAGCCTAATTGTTTTTAATGTGTAAATAAATTTGATTTAATAATTTTTGCAGTAGTTTATGAATAATAAATAAGAAGAGAAAATATTATGTTAATGAAAATTCATTGAAAGAAATAATGATTGATGCATATTGAAAGAGTAGACCTATAAGGGCCAGTTTACATATGGTAGATTGATTGATAAAAGTGTGAATTATGGTAGACAAAAATGAGAAAGCAAATGTAAATAGAAGTCATAAGAATACATTAACTTGATAATGAAAACTAATAACTAGGAAGCAGCCACATAATTTAGCAATTTTTTTTCCCTCTCTCTTAGTTTGTTGATAACTGGATTTGTGTTATTTAATGAGATACAGTAGGACCTCTGTATCCGCAGGGAATACGTTCGAAGGATCTGCCGTGGATACTGAAACTGCGGATAGTAGCGAGCTCTATACATGTATATAAGTCATTTTTCATTTACAAACATACCTATTATAAAGTTTAATTGATAAATTATGTACAATAAGTGGAGAATTTTCACTGATGGGAAGCACTTCATGACTTCTCTTAGGCTTTGAATAACTTCCACCATCTCTACTTTTGCACTTTGAGGCCATTACAGTGGACCCCCGAGTTTCGTAAAAACTTCACTCCTGAAGTCTGCTCAAGTGCCATTACCGAACGAATTTACTCCCTTAAGGAAAAATTTCACGTAGGTTAGTCTATTTCAGACCCCCAAAAATACACTTCCACAAGAACTTAAAAAATTATACTTACATAATTGCACGATTTCCGGGGTATTCGTTAACCGAGGGTCCACTGTATTAAGCAAAATTAGGGGTTATTTCTGGCCACGGCAAACCACAGATAACTGAAACCACAGATACAGGACCCGTGGATACAGGGGGTCCCATTGTATAGGGTTTTCACTCATTTCCATGGGAATTAATTCAAGCTAAAATACAGCCTCTCCTCACTTAAGTGAGAAGCAGCATACTATACTGGTACGTAGTAGGTTTGTGTTAACCAGTTTCAGATATTTTTTTAATGTCACCTTTGCACCATTTATAAAATTTCTGGTACAGTGGACCCCCGAGTTTCGTAAAAACTTCACTCCTGAAGTCTGCTCAAGTGCCATTACCGAACGAATTTACTCCCTTAAGGAAAAATTTCACGTAGGTTAGTCTATTTCAGACCCCCAAAAATACACTTCCACAAGAACTTACAAAATTATACTTACATAATTGCACGATTTCCGGGGTATTCGTTAACCGAGGGTCCACTGTATACATATTTTTAAATGTTTATACAGTAGTGTACTGTATACTAATAAACAGAATAGAGAAAATCAGCTCTAATATACATTATTTAGGTTTGCATAGTGGTTGGAGAGCTGGTCGTAAGTCCTAGTGGTTGGTAAACAAGTACGTCGCTAAGTGAGCAGAGGCTGTATTGGTGTGTTTTTCTGATTCATATTTACTAAAATAATATTTAGCATGACCTCCATCTTTTTCATTAGGTATTAATGTATTGAATTCAATCTTCTACTTTCTACATAGGACTAAAAGAGCCAGTGACTCGAAGTTCTGGTCCACCAACAAGTGTTGCTGTTGTTGTAAGCAGAAGTAGCAATGACAGATTCAGCTCACTCTTTTCACCACAGTCGTCTGGTAGTCGCAATTATCCAATGAATCTGTTAAGATCACCTCCAACTGCAAATCATCTGCCACCGCCGCCACCGCCGCCGCCACCACCACCACCACCACCACCACCACCACCACCACCAAATGAAACAGTGTCTTCTGCGCCACTTCCTACACATGTTCTTTCCTCCCATCTTCCCTCATTATCCTCACATATCCCAACAGCTTCTCGAATTCCTTCATCATCTCACTCACTGTCGTCAAATTCTGTTATGCCAACATTTGGAGTATTTTCAGATTCAGTCCCATCTCAAAATTCTTTACAAAGAGGAGTTCATCCATCTGCTCCGAGTACAGGCTCACGAACCCGTTGGACTCCTGGGGTGCATAATCATATTTTGCAAAATATAAGCAATATACAACACTTAGCTTCCTCTACCAATGGCCAAGAGGAAACACTTCAAATGCCACTTCAAGATGTAGGTGACAGTGATCGGTCAAGTACACTTAGCAATCCTATTCCTGGCACGTCTTCTTTATCAGCCTCTTCTTCATCTTCATCTTCTACATCACATCTGTCAAGACCTTTCCGTTTATTAATAAGAGCAGGAAGAGGCCAAACAGGTCCTATCTTGACCCGACGACATTGTCGACCTGTACGACGGTACAGGTGAGCATTGCATATACAGTATTAACAGACTTTATAAAATAAATTACATTTATTATTATTTTAGAAACTGATACAGTATATTCAAAGACTCATTTTTAATTAGAAAAACATATGAGACAGGTCATTTTATAATAATAATAATCTTGGACCATTCAACTTTCCACACCACAAACAGGCTTTGCAATCATGTGGATGAACAAAAATATACTTGTTGAGGTGGCAAAATCTTCCATCACAATTGAAAATTTACCAACACAAATATCTAAGGGTTGATTATATAATACAGTGGACTCCCAGATTTTGTCAATAATTCTTTCCAGAAGGCTGTTCGAGTGCCGTTACTGAACGAATTTGTTCCCATAAGGACGAATGTAAATTAGATTAGTCCGTTTCAGACCCCCAAAAATACACTTACAAAAGCACTTACAAAAATACACTTACAAAATTGTTTGAGTTGGGAACAGTACGAAATCCGGGGGTCCACTGTACCTGTATTTCAAATTTTGTATGTGGAAATTAGTATTGAAATATTTTATATTTATCTTGTAAGCCACTAATATATATTTTTAACCCTATTTTAAATAAATATTTATGATGAAATATTAGATGACAGTATTTTAATGTAAATTTTGGAAAAATTAAATTATAAAACTTTAAATACAGTAAGTTTTTTTCAATGCAGAGCAAAAATAATAGTCAGACCTGAGTTCTGTAGATGGAAAGTACAGGGCCTACAGAAGGGGTGAGGATATTTCAGTACGTACTTTTAACAAGACAGCTGTTGAATGACTGATGGTGAATGTTTCCTTTTTTGGGCCTCCATATACCTTGGTGGTAAATGGCAGGTGTGGAAAAAAAATGGACAGAGATTTACAGTCTTAATATGTTGATAATTTTTAGCAGTGGACAAAATAAACACAGAATTACATACTATATGTTTATGCTTGGCCAGCAAAGAAAAATAGGAAAAATATTAAACTCCAGGTATACTGTCTGTGAGATATCTCCATAGGCACTTTTTGAAGGCCTGAGAGTAAAAAGTGTTGGCAAAGAAATAAAATTGTTAAATAGTTTATTGCAGAAAATGGCTAGAAACAGGAATAAGAACTAGCCATATGCTATATACATGCTGGGATTAGCAACGTATTGTAGACTCTGGCAGGAGATAGCACTGCAGACAGAGGGGTAGCGTCACATCTTGCAAGTTTCTAAAAGGATGAATCATGATAGAAAGAACAGTAGAAAAGAACATTGGATATATTAATGAAAAATTCTAGATGTCTTTAACCCTTTGACTGTTTTGGTCGTATATATACATCTTACTAGCCAATGTTTTTGACGTATATATACTTCAAAATTCTAGCGGCTTCAAATCAAGCGGGAGAAAGCTGGTAGGCCCACATGTGAGAGAATGGGTCTATGTGGTCAGTGTGCGCAGTATAAAAAAAATCCTGCAGCACGCAGTTCATAATGAGAAAAAAAAACTGACCATGTTTTTGGATTAAAATGCCGAATTTGAAGTGTACAGTGGACCCCCGAGATTCGACCCTAATCCATTCCAGGAGCTAGGCCTTAACTCGAACTGGCCGAAAGTCGAACCATTATTTCTCATAAGAAATAATGTAAATACAATTAATCCGTTCGAGACACCCAAAAATATTAACAAAAAATTCATTTTTTAAAGATTAACTATAGTTTTACATACACAAAACAACACTTGATAACACAAAATAATAATAAATAACATAAATAACATAATAATAAATAACATTTACTTACCTTTATTGAAGAGGCTTGCTGGCATCTGGAAGATAGGGAGGACAAGGGGAGGGTTTAGTGTTTGGAAGGGAAATCCCCCTCCATAAGGACTTCAGGTAACTAGTCCCTCTCTGGGGTTACTTCCCTTCTTTGTCTTTTAATCCCACTAGGACCAGCTTGAGAGTCATTAGACCCCTGTCTAGAAAAATAACTGTCCAGAGTGCTCTGTTTCTGGCATCTCTTTAAGATTTTCCTGAAGTGGGACAAGGTTTTGTCATTGAACAAGTTGCAGATGTGGCTTGTTTCAGCTTGCTCAGGGTGAAATTCTTCAACGAAACTTTGCACATCGTTCCACTTTGAGCAAATTTCCTTAATCTGTGAAGAAGGCACCTCACCCTGCCCATCTTCCTCCTCCTGTGAATCAATTTCCTCTACTGTGGTCTGATGCTGTTGGAGATGAAGCTCTTGCAGCTCTTCAGTGGTTAGGTCTACCCTGTGGTCCTCCACCAACTCTTCCACATCCTTGCCACTCACCTCCAATCCCAGGGACTTGCCCAATGCCACAATATCTTCCATAACAGGCACAGGGTCATCATAGTCAGAGTCAGCCTCAAACCCTTCAAAATCCCTCTGTTCGACACAATCCTGTCACAGTTGTCTCCAAGCAGAGTTCAAAGTCCTGGAAGTCACTCCCTCCCAAGCCTTACCTATAAGGCTTATGCAATGGAGGATACTGAAGTGATCTTTCCAGAACTCTCTTAGGGTCAACTCAGTGTCTGAGGTCACTTCAAAGCACTTTTGAAACACTGCTTTTGTGTACAGTTTCTTGAAGTTAGAAATGACCTGCTGGTTCATGGGCTGGATGAGAGGAGTGGTGTTAGGAGGCAAGAACTTCACTGTGATGAAACTGAAGTTCTCAGACAAAGTCTTCCAAGTTGTGAGGATGAGCAGGAGCATTGTCCAGTATCAGGAGGCACTTGAGTCCCAATTTCTTTTCCAGGAGGTATTTCTTCACACTGGGGCCAAACACTCCAGTGAGCCATTCCACAAAAATTGCCTTCGTGACCCATGCCTTGGTGTTAGCCTTCCAAAACACACACAAATTATTCTTGTTCACATTGTGTTTCTTGAACACTCTGGGATTTTCAGAGTGATACACCAGTAAAGGCTTCACTTTAAAATCCCCACTAGCATTACGTACTACACAACATGAGAGTTAGCCTGTCATTCATAGGCTTGTATCCTGGCAGTGCCTTTTCCTCTTGAGTAATGTAGGTACTCTTTGGCATTTTCTTCCAAAAGAGGCCTGTTTCATCACAATTAAACACTTGTTGGGGTTTGAATTGTTCAGTGTCTACAAACCCCTTAAATTCAGAAACAAACTTTTCAGCACCACATTTGTCTGAACTGGCTGCTTCACCATGCCTTACAACACTGTGTATGCCACTACGTTTCCTAAATCTGTCAAACCAGCCTTTGCTGGCTTTAAAATCACTCACATCAGCACTGGTTCCAGGCATTGTCTTGACAAGATCTGCGTGCAACTGCCTTGCCTTTTCACAAATTATCGCCATGGAAACACTATCACCCGCTATCTGTTTTTTCATTGATCCACACCACCAACAACTTCTCAGCCTCATCCACTGTTTGTGATCTATTTTTGGCAAACATGTCAACACCTTTTGCAACATCAGCTTCCTTGATTTCTTTTCTCTTTGCCAGGATAGAGGTGATAGTAGATTTGTTTTTGTTGTACATCCTGGCAAGCTCGCCCACACGTATGCCACTCTCATATTTTTCACCTATCTCCTTCTTCAGATCAATGGTGTTCCTCACTTTCTTAGCCACAGGGGTGCCACTAGGAAGCTTCTTTGGACCCATGGTGACTTATATTTCACAGTGACAAGCACTAAAAACAATAAAATTATTGTGAAATGCTTGAATGAGCACTCTGGGTAATGTTCACTCAAAGATAAACAAAGCTAGTCTGGCTCACAGCGCCTGCACGGGCAAGCAGACAGGTCTGGTGCGCGGGCCGATAGTCGGAGAAACGGCCAATTGTTGGGGGAAAATTGGGCCGAAAAAAGCTAACGAAAGTCGAACCGGCCGATACTCAGACCGGCCGAATCTCGGGGTCCACTGTATTTTCGTATAGTATTTATGGTTGTATTCTCGTTTTCTTGGTCTCATTTGATAGAATGGAAGACATATTACAGAAATAGAGATGATTTTGATTTGTTTCACAAAGAAAAGGACCTTGAAATTGAGCTCAAAGTAGTGGAAATGTTCGATTTTTGCCGATGTTCAAGAGTAAACAAATGACGTCATTGTCCAATAAGTGTCCAACTAGCCATTCTAATACAGTGGACCCCCGAGTTTCGTAAACCCCGGAAATCATACAATTATGTAAGTATAATATTGTAAGTGCTTGTGGAAGTGTATTTTTGGGGGTCTGAAATAAACTAACCTACGTGACATTATTTCTTAAAGGAGTAAATTCGTTCGGTAATGGCACTTGAGCAGGCTTCTGGAATGAAGTTTTTACGAAACTTGTGGGTCCACTGTATGTAGTCACAAATAGGTTGACATTATTTATACAATTATTACAATAATGCAGTAGTCTGCATAATGGTAAATCTTCTATTTTTTTGTGTGAATAAAAATTCAAAATAGAAAGCAAGAGTACTATAAGAGGGGCCTGGAGATGTGACTGATGAACAGAGAAAATGTTATTTTAGTGCCAGGAATGTCTACATTGTTCATTCTGGACCCTATTTTGAATTTGGCATCTTTTTTAATTTGCGTGGAATTGCCCAAATTGCAAATTTCTGACCACTTTATTGGGTAGTTGAAATCGGTAAATGGGCAGTTTCATGTACTCAATCGATAGAACAAATGGAGTTCTAAAGAAATAGCTATGAGTTTGGTCGACTGGAACAATGGAATTGGCCGAAAATAGGGCTCAAAGTGGGCGAAATCGCCGATGCATAAATATCGCTGAGATCGCTAACTTCACGAGAGCATAATTCCGTAAGTTTTCCATCAAATTTTGTAGGTTTGGTGTCATTACCATTGGGAAAAGATTCTCTAACATTTCATAAGAAAAAATAAGTTTTTTTTTTTTTATTTTCGACACTAAGAGCAAGTTTGTGAGCAGGGGTCTCGACAGTCAAAGGGTTAAGCTGTATGAAACGACTGCATATACCACTGAATTATGATGTGTACTATACTGGAAAAGAAAACTATTTTTATAAGAATGCCAGTGTGTCACTGCATTTTCAGGAAACCCTTTGTATTGTACAGAACATTGCTTATTATTGTACAGTATGCTTTTTTAGGGGGGTTGAGGTGTCCTTTAGTAGCAAAGGGGAATTGAGCATTAGAATGACTTTAGATAGAATTTCTCCTGTATTGTAAGTAAACATTGTAAATACTTTTTTATTGATTTTGGCATGCAAAGAAGTGTCTGTATGAAAAAATAGCATATTATGAACAAGTAAAAGTATGAAAAGTATGAAATGGAGAAGACTGAGGGAGAGGATACATATATTAATGAGAATTTTTTTATGAAGTACAGTATGTGTATGTAGGTTCAAGGACTTTGCTATTTCATAAGTGAAAAAAGTATATAATATGATGGATTTATAAAAAGTGAACCAATACAGTTTATATACGTATATATATACTGTAAAGGCTTATGTGAAAGATATATTTTATATTTTTAACTATATGAACACATTAATGTTCCAAAAGTGTTTATTAAAATCGCTCTGCTATCTAGGAGTTAACAGTAACTGAATAATGCAAGAAAAAGCAATAGTTACAACAGCTTTTACTTGTTCAGATTTTTTTATTTTTCTACTACTTCTTGTGTTGTATCACACGGGTATAGTGCTTCACATAATTACAGCATTGCCAGTCAGTCTGTCATACAAACCACTAAATTAAGATTTTTTTTTAATTTGTTTATGTTTAGTTATGGCTAAATTTTTATATTATTGATCCCATGATAATATAGATGTTAACATTACTGATCACTTGGTGATGCATTTCTTAGCATTATTGATCTCTTGGTGATGCAATTGTTAACTTTACTGATCCCTTGGTGATACAATTATTAACCTTACTGATTCCTTGGTGATACATTTGTTAAACATTACTGATCCTTTGGTGAGACAGTTGCTAGCATTAATGATCCCTTGGTAATACAGTTGTTAACATTACTGATCACTTGGTGATACATTTCTTAGCATATTGATTCTTTGGTAATACAGTTGTTAAGCATTACTGATCATTGGGCAATACCATTGTTAGCCTCACTGATCCCTTAATGATACATTTGTCACAACTGATCCCTTGGTTATACAATTCTTAACATTACGGATCTCTTGGGGATACAGTTGTTAACATTACTAATTCCTTGGTTATTCAGTTGATAACATTATTGATCTCTTAGCAGTGCAGTTGCTAGATCCCTTGGTGATAAAATTAGCATTACAATGCTTATTGTTAATTTATATTCAAGCAGCAGACACGCAACTCATTCACTTAGCTGTCTTACCTTTGGATGAACAGATAAATAGTTATCCACTTAGTTTGGGCAACAGCTAAACTAACCACCTCCTTGAATTAAGCCTGATTGCCTTCCATTTCCCAGGCACTATATGACCCTTAAGGATTTAGTGCCTCCCCATAAATACAATTAAAGTAATTAGTTACAGTATGTATCATAGACCAAATTTACCCAGTGGCCCATAGACCCATCTTCACAAACCATGTATGTTAGCAGGGGTGACCATGCTGTTACTCATATTTGGGAAACAAAAGTGAGATAGCAGCCCAATAGATGAGACTGTATATGAAATAATTATTTAAATAACTTGGTTTCAGATCCTTTTAAATATGTTTAGGTATTAGAAAACTGAAGAATGTTATAATTATATTACCTAGTTTTGTGGACAATAAAGATTTTTTAGTAAGTCACACACTGATGGCTGTACAATCATAAATAATTCAGTGCCAAAGAACAAAGTTCATACACAGTATTTCACTACAAAGGCTGTATCAGTGCCTAGGAAACTTATGAAGTCCATTAAGAGGAAAGATAATCCTACAAAATACTAGTTGAGGTGAGGAACACATACGTATTTCAGTACTATATACCTAAATTAATAGGTTATAGTGACACTGTATATACTAGGTATATGTGCATGTTTTGGGAAGTACAATGTCTGCACTTTAAAGGAGGGGTTTGGGATATTGGCTGTTTGGAGTGATATCTAAACTGTCATATCTGGGCACCTCTGCAAAGAGAGTGATTATGTTTGAATGATGGTGAAAGTTTTTCTTTCTTTTTTGGGTCACCCTGCCTCGGTGGGAGACGGCCGACGTGTTAAAAAATAAAATGCACGTTTACCATTATGGATAGGCTGAACAACAGACAACAGAGTGGCAAATAGTTGTTCCCAGAGGCAAAGTCAACAATGTAGTTAAAACAGTAGTCCACACTGGACATTACTGCCAAAACCCAAGTGTTTAGATCATCAAAGCTCTCATAAAACAGTCCACACATTGAACATAGGATACAGACACAAGACAATGCTCAGAAATTCTAAGTCCCTAAAAACAACATTGTAAGGTGTTTGTGTGCATATGGAGACAGAGTAGCCTAGCTCACATCCTTGCCTGTCAGCAATGCTAACTGACCTCTGAGCTACTGTGTGAAAGAAAAGGGAAGGATGCAAGGCCCTCAGTAGTTTACCTATGTTCACTATATAAATTGTATAGTATAGTAAGTATACAGGTGTGCCAAGCTCTAGCCTTGGCTCATTCAGTGTTACAAATAATATCAAACCTTTCTTCTTTCTTTCAACACGTCGGTCGTTTCCCACCGAAGCGGGGTGGCCGAAAAGGGAAAACGAAAGTTTCTCCTTTTACATTTAGTAATATATACAGGAGAAGGGGTTACTAGTCCCTTGCTCCTGGCATTTTAGTCGCCTCTTACGACACGCATGGCTTACGGAGGAAGAATTCTGTTCCACTTCCCCATGGAGAATATCAAACCTGTCATACAATATTATATAAACAGTATATACAGTGGAATCTCAGTTTTTGTATGCCCTGGTTTTCGTAGGATTCAGTTTTTAACGACTTTTTTCATCGAAATTTTGTCCCATTTTTCATACATTAGCTCGGTTTTCATAGAGTTGACAATGGTCCGCCGTACCAAACGCATTTGCCTGCATCAATTTGTGGAATCTATTGTGTCTTTGGGGAAGTCCATGTGGTTGGATGTGAGTGGCCAGGATGTGGAAGAGTTGGTGGATGACCACAGGGAAGAGCTAACCACTGAAGAGCTGCAACACCTTCATCTGGAACAGCAACAGACCGCAGCTGAGAAAATTGCTTCAGAGGAGGAGGAAGAGAGAGGGGAGAATGTGCCTTCTTCAGTGATTAAGGACATGTGTGCAAAGTGGAATGAGTTGCAAAGTTTTGTGGAGAAATATCACCCTAATAAAGCTGTTGCAAGCCGTGTCTGCAACATGTTGAATGTCAATGCCTTGTCCCATTTTAGGGAAATCTTAAAGAGATGCCAGAAACAGACCTCTCTGGACATTTTTTGTGTGACAGGGGTAAAGTGACTCTCAAGCTGGTCCTAGTGCCAGTAAAAGACAAAGAAGGAAAGTAACCCTGGGTAGTGCCTTGATACCTGAAGTTCTTATGGAGGGGGATTTCCCTTTCCAAACAATAACCTCTCCTACCTCTTCCCTCCTCGCCATCTTCCATATGCCAACAAGAGTCTTCAATAAAGGTAAAAGTGATGTTAAATGTTCATTTATCCATTTCTTTAGTCATTTATATTTATTTCTCATTGTTTTCTGTATGTAAAACTATAGTTATTCTTCATAAAATGTATTTTTTGTTAATATTTTTGGGTGCTTCAGTTTTCGTCAGACTTTCTGGAAAGAATTAATCATAAAAACCAATGTTCCACTGTATAGGTTATTACAACAAAAGGCCTGGTCATTATCTCCAGCTTATAGGCTGTCACCTGCTACCGAACATCTTAACAGTGAACATTAATAATTAAACACTAAAAAAAAATAGACAAAATCAAATTAATGTACATCTGCACATTACAGTCTTGAAAATTGAGTTACAGTATACTCGAAAATAAATACATATCAGTATGAAAGAAAATTCCTGCACAAATTTTTTTTTTTTTTGGGGGGGGAGGGGGTTATAAGAGATTTTAAGGATTTCAGGAAAAATATTACCTAATTCAAGTGTTTTAGACTTCAGAAAAATATCACCCAATTAAAGTGTTGTACACTATGTCAGAAATTAAATATTTTAATGCTGTCTTGAAGAAGTTATTGACATTTTAGATACCCATATTAAGAGTTTCTCATGAAGGCTGATGCAGGTCTCCAACAAACTGTACAAACACCCTAAGTTGCAAGTATCCATACTTACAAATATGGTATTTAGAAACAAATTAAAGTTTCATAATGACTGAGGCACAGTATGAACATGTGTAAAATATAGCCATCCCTTTTTTCTGCTGCTGTTATACTATAGTATACAACTCATTTGTTAGAAAAAAAACTAATGCAGCAACTCATAATACATTGAGGACCTGTATTATTTACTGTAGGACATTAGTGATAAGGACTGGTCACTAGTAGCACACAGCCCGATGACCCAGACCCATTCTTGTACAAGTGAAGTATTATAGTATATATATGTTCATAGTGTAGTGCTCATTAAAGACAATTTGTATCATGTTTAATTAAAACAATTGCTTGATATTATATAATTATTTAATAATTGTGAGTCTGTACTGTCATACTGTTCTATGTTCTTGTTAAGGCAAAAACATTAAATAGCCTAATGTATTTTTGAAATTTAAAAAAAGGCCAATGAAACAATGAAGGAATATCTGATGATTTTTTTAAAGAAAGATCTTTTCCTTCAATGAATATATATTTATTGCAATAGAGAGCACCTCCTACGGCAGCATACAGTATTTGAAACTATTGTTATTAACCCATTATGTATCATAATTTAGCTATTGCTGTAATTTATAATAATGTATATTATTTTTATGGCTTACAAATAATATATAAATTGTCGTTTATAATAAATTTCTGTAATTTTGCTTGCTTTTATATTGCAAAGACCTTACCTTAATCTTCTTTTTTTTTTTTTACCACATCAGCTGTTTCCTGCTAAGGCATCCCTTCAAGTAGGGTCCTTGCAGTGACAAAGGGACTCTTGAAACAAGGAATGTGACCTCTTCTTCCCTTTCCTTGATTGTAAATAATCATCCCCCATGTCTTCCTCTTACATTTTGGCTTAATTAGTGAGCCCCTCAAAGGAGGTCATACTTTATACTGGTGAGGGGTTCTCAGTCTAGGAAATCAGGCTTGTCCTCCCTTTTTTTAAGCCTTGCTCAGTCAATTCTGGCTGTGCCATCCTGGTACATATTGTGCACTAGGTAGAGTAAAAAGTATTTTCTAAGGAACATCAATACTACCTGTTGCCACATGAGTAACAGTGGTTCAGGGTAAGTTCATGGTTTCTTTTAATTTATTGTCAGAGCTGCCCCCCTCACTTTTTAATTTATGATGAACAAGACATTGCCTTATTTTCCTAGATTTTCAATAACTGAAACACCAATGATAGAAAGGTCAAATAACCCTCAAAACCCAGAACTTTTTTTCTGAGACTGTACTTCTAGTACTTCTGACCCCTAGTTCATCTTGACCATGGAGCCAGCTTCCCACACAATGCAATAAAAAAAATTGGATTGTGTGCCAAAGGGTAGAATGGCTGAAGGTAACCAAGGGGTCCACCTGATGTTCCAATCCCCTTTAGGTGGTGTGAACTACCTCAGTATTGCAATTAGCGGGGAAACAAGGAGTAACAGACAATGACCCTCCATAATCCACCTGAGCAAAATTTAACAGGTGGGGAAAAAATCCCCACTACATAAGCTAAATAGAAGAGAGGGTTGCTGGGTTCAGTTCTTGAACTCCACCACCAAATTAAAGTGACTCAGTGTCAGGGACAGCAACAGGTTGGCCAACAGATTTATCTATCTAACTACTAGCCTACTTTATAGTAATTTGTTTGGTCATTTGACATAATGGTAGAAAGGCAGGCAAGTACTCAGAGACTAATCTACAGAAAAGGTACTGCCGTGAGCATCACTGATCTCTGCTTCTAGCACTGTAGTACAGAAATCTAATAGTTTCAACATTTCATATACACTGGCCAGTCTGGTGCTACTTTGGCAAGATACTACAGTCGAGTGACCTGAACAACACCAATGACCAAATGCATCCTGCACCTGACTTCTCTTACCTTATATGTACTGATAATCTTTCATTCCCTGTATGGAATAAAATTTTAGTGTTGCACAATTGCCTTATATTCAAAGTTAATTCTTGTAGTTATTTGTAGCATAGCTAATTTTACATGTACCATAGATATGTCTTACTGCATGATAAAATGATGATGCATAGAAGTATTAACTTCCTTCATGGGAGGCACCTTGATGCTGGTGAAGACTTCTTATTCTGGAAATCAGAACATCTTAAATTTCTTTGCCTCTAAAGGGAGGTTCAATGCTACTGCTGAGAGGCTTAGATTGCCTTTCATTCCCCAGGCACTGTTTGTATGACCCTTAATTGTTTGGTGCTTCTCCCAAATATAAATAAAATAATAATAATAACTCAATTCCTTGAATCAAAGCACATGACCTATCATTTCCCAAGTGTTGTATTATCCTCATGGTTTAGTTCTCCCCCATGAATATAATAACTAGATACATGTATGTTTTGGCTGCTGGACAATTCAAGAATGGTATCCATATATCCCATTATCCAAGCACCCTCTACCTCAATACATGCAAAACGAATTATAGAAGGTGGTCATGCAATTTTAATGCATCAAAATATAAAAAAATATGCATGTGTGGGGATATGTATGCATATACACTTGCATAGGTATATGTGTATGTACATGTGTGTATGCATTCTTTTGTGGATGTATGAATGGACAATTCAGTGGAACCTTGGTTTTCGTTTGCCCTGGTTTTCCTCGAATTCGATTTTCAATGACTTTTTCGTTAAAATATTGTCCCAGTTTTTGTTCTCACCTTGGTTTTCGTCCGCCATACCAAACGTGTCCGCCTGCCCGCTCCCACACATAGCATCCCACGCACGCATTCTGAGTCAGTCTGGCTTTGTTGGTGGTAGAGGATGGTAGTGGTTGTGAGGGTGGTAGTGGTTGTGATGGTGGTAGTGGTTGTGAAGGTGGTAGTGGTTGTGATGGTGGTAGTGGTTGTGAAGGTGGTAGTGATGATGGTAGAGGGTGGTAATGAGGGTGGTAGTGATGGTGGTAGAGGGTGGTAGTGATGGTGGTAGAGGGTGGTAGTGATGGTGGTAGAGGGTGACAGTGATGGTGGTAGAGGGTGGTAGTGGTTGTGATGGTTGTAGAGGGTGGTAGTGGTTGTGATGGTGGTAGAGGGTGGTAGTGGTTGTGATGGTAGTAGAGGGTGGTAGTGGTTGTGATGGTGGTAGAGGTTGGTAGTGGTTGTGATGGTGGTAGAGGGTGGTAGTGGTTGTGATGGTGGTAGTGATGGTGGTAGAGGGTGGTTGTGATGGTGGTAGAGGGTGGTTGTGATGGTGGTAGAGGGTGGTAGTGGTTGTGATGGTGGTATAGGGTGGTAGTGATGGTGGTAGAGGGTGGTAGTAGTGGTTGTGATGGTTGTAGAGGGTGGTAGTGGTTGTGATGGTGGTAGAGGGTGGTAGTGGTTGTGATGGTTGTAGAGGGTGGTAGTGGTTGTGATGGTGGTAGAGGGTGGTAGTGGTTGTGATGGTAGTAGAGGGTGGTAGTGGTTGTGATGGTGGTAGAGGTTGGTAGTGGTTGTGATGGTGGTAGAGGGTGGTAGTGGTTGTGATGGTGGTAGTGATGGTGGTAGAGGGTGGTTGTGATGGTGGTAGAGGGTGGTTGTGATGGTGGTAGAGGGTGGTAGTGGTTGTGATGGTGGTATAGGGTGGTAGTGATGGTGGTAGAGGGTGGTAGTGGTTGTGATGGTTGTAGAGGGTGGTAGTGGTTGTGATGGTGGTAGAGGGTGGTAGTGGTTGTGATGGTGGTAGTGGTTGTGATGGTGGTAGAGGGTGGTAGTGGTTGTGATGGTTGTAGAGAGTGGTAGTGGTTGTGATGGTGGTAGAGGGTGGTAGTGGTTGTGATGGTGGTACAAATAACCTATCCTCCCTCTCCCCTCCTCGCCATCTTCCATATGCCAACAAGAGTCTTCAATAAAGATAAAACTGATTTAAATGTTCATTTATCCATTAAAATTAGTGCTTTATATTTATTTCTCATTGTTTTCTGTATGTAAAACTATAGTTATTCTCTATAAAAAAAAATTTTTTTTTAATATTTTTGGGTGTCTGGAACGGATTAATTGAATTTACATTATTTCTTATGGGAAATATTGTTTTAGTTTTCGTCGAATTTGGTTTTCGTCAGACTCTCTGGAACGAATTGAAAACGAAAACCGAGGTTCCACTGTATACATTTGTGTTGAAAACTCTTGAAACCCTAAAGGTATGAATGAATGTACATGTGTATGTATGCATGTGCATATATATTTTTTGTACTTACCTATTTGTGGTTACAGGAGTCGATTCTCTGATCCTGGCACAGCCTCTTAACTTGCCACTCTTCAGATTAATTCTCTCTTAGCCTCATGGGCCCCTATTGTACCTGCACTTAAAACTATGTAAATGAATGGTTCAGAGAACCGACGAGTTGGTAAATTAGACACATATGCAACACTAAAGATACCCAAGTGTTGCATATGTGTCTAATTTACCAACTTAAAACTATGTATAGAGTCTGCCTCCACCTGTTCTTCACCAGGATCATGCTACTTCCCAATGTCTGAAACTAAAGAAATACTTATGAACATCCCTGTGGCTCATCTGTGACTTTTAACTTCCACCAGTGTCCCTGAGTGCCCATTTCTCGCCTCTTAAACAGCCTTTTCCTGTCTACCTTATCAATTCCCCATTTTCTCTCAAGGGAGGTTCCTTGATACTGGTGAGTGGCTCTTGATCTGTGCTCCAGTTCCCTGAATTGAGCTTCAATACCTTCCATTCCCTTCCCCCTACAGGCGCTGTATAATCCCTATGGATTTAGTGCTCCACCAGGATTATAATAATCAATTCCCTAGTATTTTGCATGTTATCATATACCCCTTGGTTCTACTGTCCTCCAATGTTGTTAGGCTTACTTCTGTTAGCCTCTCCTCGTAGATCATGCCACTAAGCTCTAGAATAAGCCTTGTTGAATATTTTTACATTGTCTGACTTTCTTGGGTTATCCTAGGTTCTCTACACATATGCTGCTATGTATGATAATCTATGTAAATGTATTTGTGTATACTACCTGAATAAACTTACTTATTCCAATTTCCTAACATGTTCTTTCAGGTGTGGCTTCAGTACTGGTGCTGCATACTCCAAGATGAGCCTATTCTTCCCCACTGCCGTGCGTGAAAGCCCAAATCCCTGCAGTTGCTTCTCGCTCTTTTTCTTAATCACTTTTGATCTCATTCTCATGTCGTTTCAGTGTACTCTGATGGTTCTAAATCCTCTGATGGTGTTGGATTTGCAGCAGTGTTTCCTGACAGCGTGGTGCAAGGTCATTTATTAGACTCGGCTAGCATTTTTACAGCTGAATTTTATGCCATTCTCATTGCAATTATCCGTATTGCATCTATGCCTACTTCAAAGTTTGCAATCGTCTCAGATTCCTTTAGTGCTTTGCAAGCTACAGTATACAGTGGACCCCCGAGTTTCGAAAGGTTCTTACTTCATAAACATCGTGTTTCGTAAGCTTTTTACGACTTCGAGAATCGTAAAACCGCTCGTGTTTCGTAACGTATTAGACCTGTCCGCCTGCTCCGCGCCTGCGCGGGACGCAGGACGCCGCCAGTGAAGCGTTGTTTACCATTGAGAGAACATTACCTAGCGCGCTCTTTCAAACATTCACACTACATTTGGTGTTTTTTTTGGTGCTTTAGTGATTGTCACTGTGAAATAAGTCACCATGGGTCCAAAGAAGCTTCCTAGTGGCACCCCTGTGGTAAAGAAAGTGAGGAACACCATCGAACTGAAGAAAGAGATTATAGAAAAATATGAGAGTGGCGTACGTCTGAGTGATCTTGCCAGGATGTACAACAAAACCCCTTCTACTATCGGCTCTATCCAGGCAAAGAGAAATGAGATCAAGGAAGCTAATGTTGCAAAAGGGGTTGATATGTTAACGAAAAATAGATCGAAAACAGTGGATGAGGTTGAGAAGTTGTTGTTGGTGTGGATCCATGAAAAACAGAGAGCAGGTGATAGTGTTTCCATGGCGATAATTTGTGAAAAGGCAAGGAAGTTGCACGCAGATCTTGTCAAGACAATGCCTGCAACCAGTGGTGAGGCAAGTGATTTTAAAGCCAGCAAAGGCTGGTTTGACAGGTTTAAGAAACGTAGTGGCATACACAGTGTTGTGAGGCATGGTGAGGCAGCCAGCTCAGACAAACGTGCAGCTGAAAAATTTGTGCAGGAATTCCAGGGGTTCGTAGAGGCTGAACAATTCCTCCCCAACAAGTGTTTAACTGTGATGAAACAGGCCTGTTTTGGAAGAAAATGCCCAACAGGACCTACATTACTCAGGAGGAAAAGGCACAGCCAGGACACAAGCCTATGAAAGACAAGCTAACTCTCATGTTTTGTTCTAATGCTAGTGGTGATTTTAAAGTGAAGCCTTTACTGGTGTATCACTATGAAAATCCCAGACCCTTCAAGAATCACAGTGTTGACAAGAATAATTTGTGTGTGCATTGGAAGGCTAACACCAAGGCATGGGTCACTACGGAGATTTTCAAGGAATGGGTGACTGGAGTGTTTGGCCCTACTGTGAAGAAATACCTCTTGGAAAAGAAATTGCCACTCAAGTGCCTCCTGATACTGGACAATGCTCCTGCTCACCCTCACAACTTGCAAGAGTGTTTGTCTGACAAGTTTAATTTCATCAGAGTGAAGTTCTTGCCTCCTAACACCACTCCTCTCCTCCAGCCCATGGACCAGCAGGTCATTTCCAACTTCAAGAAACTGTACACCAAAGCACTGTTTGAAAAGTGCTTTGAAGTGACCTCGGACACTGAGTTGACCCTAGGAGAGTTCTGGTAAGATCACTTCAACATTGTGCAATGCATATGCCTTATAGGTAAGGCTTGGGAGGGAGTGACTTCCAGGACTTTGAACTCTGCTTGGAGACCATTGTGGCCAGGTTGTGTCCAACAGAGGGATTTTGAAGGATTTGAGGCTGACCCTGACCTTGACCCTGACGACCCTGTGCCTGTTGTGGACTCTATTGTGGCATTGGGGAACAACCTGGGGTTGGAGGTGAGTGGTGAGGATGTGAAAGAGTTGGTGGAGGCCCACAGGGTAGAGCTAACAACTGAAGAGCTGCAAGAGCTTCATCTGGAACAGCAACAGACCACAGCTGAGGTTATTGCTTCAAAGGAGGAGGGTGAGAGACAGGAGGAGGTGCCCTCTTCAGTGCTTAAGGAGATGTGTACAAAGTGGAATGAGTTGCAGACATTTGTTGAAAGACACCACCCTGAGCAAGCTGAAATGAGCCTTCTGTGCAGCCACTTCAGTGACAGAGCCATGTCGCACTTCAGGAAAGTGTTGAAGGGTCGCCAGAAACTGAGGACTCTGGACAGTTACTTCACCAGGCAGGGGTCTGGTGACTCTCAAGCTGGTCCTAGTGGAATTGGTCTTTTACCAAGAAGGGAAGTAACCCCAGAGAGGGCTTTGACACCTGAAGTCCTTTTGGAGGGGATTCCCCTTCCAACCACTAACTCCTGCCCCTTTCAGCAACTCTACCTTCCAGATGCCTGCAACTCTTCAATAAAGGTAAGTAAATGTATATATATATATATATTGTTTTTAATTTAGTATGTGAATATTTTTTTGTGGAACGGATTAATTGTATTTACATTATTTCTTATGGGAAATAATGGTTCGAATTTCCAAAACTTCGTGTTAAGTACTAGCTCCTGGAACGGATTAATTACGATACTCAGGGTCCACTGTATAAGCCACCTCTACGGTCCTGTGCTGTTCTTTCCACAAGATTGATGGACTGAACACATCGACTCCAGGCCGAGGAACTGATTACCTCAAACTTCTGGACTGATGAAGCCACTGTGTGGCAAAACGTTTCCTCAGTAAAGATACCTAAGTGTTGCATATGTGTCTAATTTATAACTCTACACTCTAATATAAACCCTCTGCTCAAAATTCTCCTCACCAACTTTAATAGGACCCATGACCATAACACAAGACACAGATCACTTTTTGATATACCCCGTGTCCATATCACCCTGTGTAAAAATTCTATGCACATAAAGGGCCCCAAAATCTGGAATTCATTACCAGTAAATACTAAAATAACCTGGTCTGAACATCAATTTAAAACTGTTCTGAAAAACCACCTACTCACCCTAAACTACTCATACTGTAAATTACTTTCACCAATGCTCACTGTTATTTTCCTATAATATAATTTTAATATTTACTATTGATGTAACCATCCTACAAAATACTTGTCACAATGTAATATCCACAGAATGTAATTTGAGTACATTTATTAACTGTTATAAGCAAATGTTTAACTAAAACAAACTCAATCAACTTCTCTAGTATTAAGTAGTCTATAAGCCATTAGATTAATCTGCCCTTAATGCCATGGCATGCTAGTGGCTCTCTTTGCACTTCAGTTCATGGAAAAATAAACACATAAGCAGTATAATGTGATCCTTTATTGACAACGTTTCGCCCACGCAGTGGGCTTTATCGAGTCACAGACAGATCTACCTGGAAATTGAGCAACATGGAGATATATATAGGGTACAGTCAGGTGGAGAATGCTGGGTCAGGTGGAGAAAGCTGCATGTGAGTCTTAAAAAGTAGTGTGATAGTTAAAAACATAGTGTGACTTAAAGGACCTGCAGTGTACCATTCTTGAGTTCTAGGTGGGATAGCGTTGAAGAAGTTTCTTGGCAATAGGTTCAGCTATGTTGTAGAAGCCGTTGTTCTGGTTGAAGTTGTTGGATATACAGATGAGTGATGATTCTAGGATTCTTCGGTATTGCGTGTTGTCTTCTCTGGCGATGAGTCTTGCGTTTCTGTAGTTGATTAAATGGTTGTGTAAATTTCGGTGTTGAACACAGGCATTTCTTGAGTCGTCAGATCTGCCTGCGTACTGGTGTTCTGAAATGCGTGTTTGTAGGTCTCTGGATGTTTCGCCAACGTATAATTTGCTGCAGCCATTACAAGGGATTGTGTATACCCCTGCCGTGGATTGAAGCTTTTCCTGTCTGTTACTGGTAATGTCCTTAATGGTGGTGGATGTGGAGGTGGATACTCGGAATGAGGTCTTAGAAAAATGTTGGAAACTTGTTTGGAAATGGAGTTGGTGGGAAGGACTATGTATCTCTTCTCAGCAGTGTCTTCTCTGGGTGTGTTGAAGATGTTTAATGCCCGTCGTCTGCAGTCTCTAATGAAGTGACGAGGATAGTGAAGTTTGGAAAAAACTTGTTCAATGAGGGAGCATTCTTCTTCAAGGAACTCACTGCTGCAGATTCTGAGTGCGCGCAGGAAAAAGCCTATAATTACACCACGTTTAATTTTGGTGTCGTGGTGAGAGTAGAAGTGGAGAAGATCGTGTTGATTGGTAGGTTTTCGATAGACTTTAAAACGAAGTTCATGGTCAGCTTTGCAGAGAAGAACATCAAGGAAAGGAAGAATATTGTCGACTTCTTCTTCTAGTGTAAACTGGATTGATGGCTCAACCTGGTTGAGTTCGTGTTGGAGAGCTTGAACGTTGAAGCGTCTGGGAGTTATGATGAGATACATAGTCCTTCCCACCAACTCCATTTCCAAACAAGTTTCCAACATTTTTTCTAAGACCTCATTCCGAGTATCCACCTCCACATCCACCACCATTAAGGACATTACCAGTAACAGACAGGAAAAGCTTCAATCCACGGCAGGGGTATACACAATCCCTTGTAATGGCTGCAGCAAATTATACGTTGGCGAAACATCCAGAGACCTACAAACACGCATTTCAGAACACCAGTACGCAGGCAGATCTGACGACTCAAGAAATGCCTGTGTTCAACACCGAAATTTACACAACCATTTAATCAACTACAGAAACGCAAGACTCATCGCCAGAGAAGACAACAGCAATACCGAAGAATCCTAGAATCATCACTCATCTGTATATCCAACAACTTCAACCAGAACAACGGCTTCTACAACATAGCTGAACCTATTGCCAAGAAACTTCTTCAACGCTATCCCACCTAGAACTCAAGAATGGTACACTGCAGGTCCTTTAAGTCACACTATGTTTTTAACTATCACACTACTTTTTAAGACTCACATGCAGCTTTCTCCACCTGACCCAGCATTCTCCACCTGACTGTACCCTATATATATCTCCATGTTGCTCAATTTCCAGGTAGATCTGTCTGTGACTCGATAAAGCCCACTGCGTGGGCGAAACGTTGTCAATAAAGGATCACATTATACTGCTTATGTGTTTATTTTTCCATTGTGTCGGTATTTTATACCATTTATTTCCACTTCAGTTCATGTTTGTAATAACAAAATCTTGATGTAAACTTGCAATGAAATAAAAATTTATATATTTATTTATTTATTTATATGACTCATAACAAATTACATCCTATCAAACCAAGTTTGGGTTTCTGGCCTTCTTGTCATCGATACCGAGGTTGGGAGACAACACTCTAGTCTTCGCATCGGACACACTCGTCTAACTCGTGGGTATCTCATGGAGAGGCGCCCTGTTCCACTTTGTGAGAATTGTCTAGTTCCTGTTTCAGTTTCCCATATTCTATTGGACTGTCCTGTCTATCAACGAGCACGCACAATTTTCCTCCGGCTTCACCTTTCTAACGCCCTGACTTTATTTTCCCTCCTTGCTGATGGCCCCACCTTTGACACAGACTCCTTCGACTTTTTGACAGCAACTGATTTATTACACAAACTTTGATAATCCTTTCTTTAGCACTTCTCACAGCTCCTCTTAACTTTACCTTTATTGTCATCCCCACCCTTATTTATCCTTAGATCCTGCATCAATTCCTACCCTGCAACGCTGTATGACCCTGGTAAGTTTAGCACTTCCTTTTGATTATAATAATAATAATCCAAGATGAGCCTAATGTATGTTGTATAAAGGGCCCAGAATGATTTTGTTGAAATTCCTGAAGGCTATTCTTGTAGGTGCAATATCAAATGCCTTCTTGCAATCCATCCATCCATCTCTCCTGTTGCTCAGCTGTTACTTTGTTACAGAACTATTAATAAGATAGATGATTTCCCATCGCTGAACCCATGCTCATTATTGTACACTTGTAACATGCATTGAAATAAAAATTATTATTATTATTATTATTATATGTGAAACTACTACTCTCGGTGTTCTACCACTCTCAATGCTGTATGACCCTTACGGGTTTAGCTCTTGGGTATGATTATAATAAATTTACCAATTCTCCATGGGGAAGTAGAAAAGAATTCTTCCTCTGTAAACCATGCGTGTCATAAGAGGCCACTAAAATGCCGGGAGCAAAGGGCTAGTAACCCCTTCTCCTGTATACATTCTTAAATTTAAAATGAGAAGCTTTCATTTTTCTTTTATGGTCACCCTGCATCGGTGGATATGGCCGGTTTGATGGAAAAAAATCTTCCAATCTGACATGTATTCATGTCAGAGAAATCGGTCTGTAGTTAAACACTTGCTCCTTTAAATATAGGGCTTACTTTCGCTGTCATCCAGATCACTGGCAACTTTCCCATATCCATTGACTTACAGCAGATTATAGCTAGTGGTTCGGACAATGATTCTGCTCCCTCTGACAGATTTTTTTTTTAGATTTTGCCACCGAAGTGGCTAGTTTATTGTGCACCCCATATCCATCCTGTGGACGGTAGCGCAAGAGCATATGGATACACAAAAGGCCTAGGCACTAGGCCCTAAAGGGGTTAACAATTTTACAGTCCCGCTGACAGAAGACCAGATGTTAAACTAACTAAACTTCTTTCAAATTCCAGCTGTGGTCAATACTTCCTCCCCGTACATCAGGAAACAGGGTTCCATAAAGTGTTAACTATCAGTGGCTCTTTTAACAGTAAGTAAAAGAAGACTTTAGCAGCGGCGATGTTGGAATGTAGACATGTTTGCTCATGGAGTGAGACACCTGGCTGTACTGGTGTTTAGGCCTAGGTCCACCGTATCTATGTTGGGAATTTAATGTTCCCGTTTCTTTTTCCGGAGGAAACTTTCTTTCCTGTTTTAGCCCCGCCCAGCTTTGGATAATACATTTTCCCGGATTCCGGGAAATAAAAAAAACCCACAGTTATCTTTGGTAGCCCTGAATAACCCGTGTCAGTCGACTGGTGGGAGGCTCATTCAGGTGAGGGTAAGTTTATTCAGGTATAAGAACATAAAAACATAAGAAAGGAGGAATACTGCAGCAGGCCTGTTGGCCCATACTAGGCAGGTCCTTCACAATCCATCCCACTAACAGAATAATTGCCCAACCTAATTTTCAATTCTACCCAAGAAATAAGCTTTGATGATTCTATTAACTCAAGTGCGAGTCCCACTCAAATCCAACCCCTTTCACTCATGTATTTATCCAACCTAAATGTGAAACTAACCAAGGTCCTAGCTTCAATAACCCTACTAGGCAGACTGTTCCACTCATCAACTACCCTATTTCCAAACCAATATTTTCCTATATCCTTTCTAAATCTAAACTTATCCAATTTGAATCCATTATTGCGGATTCTCTCTTGGAGAGATATCCTCAAGGCCTTATTTATATCCCATATTTATATCATACATAGCAGCATATGTGTAGATTACCTAGGATAACCCTAAAAAGTCAAGGCGACTTATTTCTATTGGGGTCCTTGATTTCCACTAGGGGGTATACGTAAGTTTATTTAGACACAGGTACACATAAGTACAATTATCATATATAGTTTAAATTATCTGGGATAACCCAAAAAAATAAGTACAATTATCATACAGTGTGAATTACCTAGGATAACCCAAAAGAGTCAAAGGACTTTATTTCTATGAGGGGCGTCTCGCTTTGTTGGGGATTGGCGAGGAGGTCCAACTGGTCTTTTTGGTAACTTCTAGTTCCTGTTTCTATTTACAAAAGTATTCCTATTCTCTTTTCTTTCATCGTCCAGCTTTGGACAATATGTCTTGGTACATCAGGAAGCAAGGTTCGGTGTCTTACGCTGTCACTGTCCCTTACAAACCCAACAACAAGAAGGTGGGAGGCTCCAAGTTTATTCGGGCTCAGTAAAGTATTTTTTTTTTTTTTTATAATTTTCTTATATGGTACCTTTTGTAGGAAATAACAAAGGATAGCCCAATAAAATGAAGCACTGACTTATTTTTATCGGCGTGTTTGTGTTACGTAGTTATATAGTTACGATAAGATAGGAATAGTTGAGATTTTCAACCCGGGGGAGTGTCAACCACCCAGGATAACCCAAGAAAATCAGTGCGTCATCGAGGACTGTCTGTCTTAATTACATTGTGGTCCTTTAGTCTTGTCCCCAGGATGCGACCCACACCAGTCAACTAACACCCACTGCGTGGGCGAAACGTTGTCAATAAAGGATCACATTATACTGCTTATGTGTTTATTTTTCCATTGTGTCGGTATTTTATACCATTTATTTCCAACTAACACCCAAGTATCTACTTACTGCTAGGTGAACAGGGACATCAGATGTAAGGACTTTTTGAAGGGTTATCCTAGGTAATTTACACTGATAATTGTACTTATAATATAATAATAATATCTTTATTTACTACAAGTACATGTACTCCCTAGAATGCAGGCGGGAGAGATACATTGTTATATACACGTGGAAAATTCTCAAGGGATTAGTACCAAACTTGCACACGAAAATCACTCCCTACGAAAGCAAAAGACTCAGCAGGCGATGTAACATCCCCCCAATGAAAAGCAGGGGTGCCACTAGCACGTTGAGGGACAACACAATAAGTGTCAGGGGCCCAAGATTGTTCAACTGCCTCCCAGCATACATAAGGGGGATTACCAACAAACCCCTGGCTGTCTTCAAGCAGGCACTGGACAGGCACCTAAAGTCGGTACCTGACCAGCCAGGCTGTGGTTTGTACGTTGGACTGCGTGCGGCCAGCAGTAACAGCCTGGTTGATCAGACCGGGCCACAGGGGCGTTGACCCCTGGAATTCTCTCCAGGTAAACTCCAGGTACAAGGTATACAGGCCTAGCTAACATCAATGACATACTACTATATAAAAAGCCGCTTGTTATGCAGAGCATAAGATAGGTCCCCTTAAAAATAATTATGGGTATCTTACTGACAAAGAGAATGAAATGTGCTCTATTTTTAATAATTATTTTCTCTCGGTTTTCACTCAGGAAGACACTAATAATATCCCAAGAATTAGGTATTTTAGTGGGCCTGAAGAAGATAAATTATGTAGTATCACAGTCACTAGCAAAGGTTATCAAACAGATAGACCGTTTGAAGCAAAATAAATCGCCAGGCCCTGATGAGCTTTTTTCAAGGGTTCTTAAGGAATGCAAAATAGAACTCTGTGAACCCTTAACTAACATTTTTAACCTATCTCTTCAAACAGGTGTAGTGCCTGATACGTGGAAGATGGCTAATGTAATTCCTATTTTTAAAGCAGGGGACAAGTCGTTACCATCAAATTACCGCCCAATAAGTCTAACATCAATTGTAGGCAAATTACTAGAGTCGATTATAGCTGATAACATAAGAAGCCATCTCGATAGGCATAATTTGATTAATGATACTCAGCATGGATTCATCAGGGCCGTTCCTGCCTAACTAATTTATTAACTTTTTTCAGTAAGGCTTTTGAGGCAGTTGATAATGATAAAGAATTGATATCGTTTATTTGGATTTTAGTAAGGCTTTTGATAGAGTACCACATCAGAGACTGTTAAAGAAAGTGGCTGCTCATGGCATTTGGGGAAAAGTGTTGTCATGAAGAGCTTGGAGCTAGTGATCACAAATCCATTACCTTTAATATTACATGGGAGTACGAGAATAGGGATAATACGGTAAAAGTTCCTGATTTTCGTTCTGCCGATTATATTGGACTTAGGGAACACCTGTCTAATCTCGACTGGGGTAATCTAGCTAACGATTACGATGGGATCTGCGTTTATGATTTTTTTCTTAATAATGTACAACGTGCACAGAGTATGTTTATTCCCAGAGAGAATTTAGGTCAAATAATAACGATCCCAAATGGATTAACAGGAGGCTAAAACATCTATTAGGGAGAAAAGAGGAATTTATAGGCGCATCAAAAGAGATGTTAACCTTATTGACCAATATGTTCAGTTGAAAAGAGAAGTAAAAAAGGGGATTAGAAAGGCTAAACGTGACTATGAGATTAAGGTTGCTAATGAATCAAAGACTAATCCAAAAGGGTTCTTTCAAGTGTAGGACGAAGGTGAGGGGAAAAAGGGAGGACCTCTGAAAATTGGGAATGGACAGCTGACGGATAACGAACTGGAAATGTGTTCTCTATTTAATGACTATTTTTTTTCAGTCTTTACACAAGAAGACGTAAATGAGATTCCAGAAATTAACTATTATTCAGTTCCTGAAGAATTCAAATTAACTAATATTACTGTCACGAGGGATATGGTTATCAAACAGATAGATAAACTGAAGCAAAATAAGTCCCCAGGACCCGACGAGTTGTTTTCCAGGGTACTTAAAGAATGCAAGATGGAACTTAGTCAGCCATTAACGAATGTGTTTAACACGTCCATCCTAACTGGTGTTGTGCCAGAGATGGAAGATAGCTAATGTAGTTCCTATATTCAAATCAGGGATAAGTCCAGTCCATCAAATTACCGTCCAATAAGCCTCACGTCTATGGTAGGCAAATTATTAGAATCAATTATAGCTGATATTATCAGAAGTCACCTTGAAGAACATAATTTGATTAATGAATCTCAGCATGGGTTTACGAGAGGTCGTTCGTGCCTGACAAATTTACTGACGTTTTCAATAAAACATTTGAGGCAGTAGACAGTGATAAAGAATATGATATAGTTTACTTGGATTTCAGTAAGGCCTTCGATAGAGTACCTCACAAGAGACTCTTAAGAAAGGTGGCAGCTCATGGATAGGAGGTAAAGTTCTAGCATGGATAGAGGCATGGCTTACCAATAGAAAGCAGAGAGTTTCCATTAATGGGGTCAAATCTGAATGGGGATTTGTCACCAGTGGCGTTCCACAAGGATCAGTTTGGGCCCATTGTTGTTCATAATTTACATAAATGACCTTGATGAAGGAATTGCAAGTGACATGAGTAAATTTGCTGATGATACAAAAATAGGCCGTATAATTCATTCTGAGGAGGATACCAATGAACTCCAGGAGGATTTGGATAAATTAATGTCTTGGTCTGAAAAGTGGCAGATGAAGTTCAATGTGGACAAGTGTAAGGTGCTAGTCGTTGGTAATGAAAATACCCCTCGAATTTATAAACTAGGTGAAGTTGAGCTTGATCATACAGAATGTGAAAAGACTTGGGAGTCATGGTAAGCAGAAATCTAAAGCCAAGACAACAGTGCCTAAGTGTGCGCAATAAGGCTAACAGATTACTAGGATTTATTTCAAGAAGTATAAGCAACAGAAGTCCAAAAGTTATTTTACAACTCTATACATCACTAGTGAGACCTCATTTGGATTATGCGCTCAGTTTTGGTCTCCTTACTACAGGATGGATATAGATTCATTGGAGAACATACAAAGAAGAATGACTAAAATGATTTACAGTATAAGAAATCTCCCGTATGAAGATAGACTTAGAGCATTGAATCTCCACACTCTGGAGAGACGTAGAATGAGGGGAGATATCATCGAGGTGTACAAGTGGATGATGGGCATAAACAAAGGAGATATTAATAAAATACTGAGAATATCGAAACCAAGTAAGAACCAGAAATAACGTTGATTTAAATTGGATAAATTTTAGATTTAGAAAGGACATAGGCAAGTACTGGTTTTCGAACAGAGTTGTAGATGCGTGGAACAATCTTCCGAGTAGGGTGATAGAGGCTAGGACCTTGGGTGGCTTTAAAAAGAGATTGGACAAATATATGAGTGGGAGGGGCTGGGTTTGATTAGTGTCGTGAGTACAGGAGTAAATTCTTAGGTAGTGGTGGTTTTGATAAGGACCTGCCTTGTATGGGCCAGTAGGCCTTCTGCAGTGTTCCTCCATTCTTATGTTCTTATGTTCTTATGGATCGAGTCATGGCTCACCAATAGGAAGCAGAGGGTGTGCATAAATGGGGTTAAATCGGAGTGGGGATCTGTAACAAGTGGCGTTCCTCAGGGATCGGTTTTGGGCCCATTGTTGTTTATAATATATATAAATGACCTTGACGAGGGAATTTCTAGTGATATGAGCAAATTCGCTGATGACACGAAGATAGGTAGGATAATCGATTCAGACGTAGATGTCAGTGAACTACAGGAGGATTTAGACAAACTCAATTCCTGGTCAGAAAAATGGCAGATGCAGTTCAATGTAGATAAATGCAAAGTTCTAAAGCTCGGGAGTGTCCATAACCCAAGCACTTATAAGTTAAATAACGTAGAACTTAGCCATACAGATTGCAGAAGGACTTGGGGGTGATGGTAAGCAGCAACCTTAAACCAAGACAGCAATGCCTAAGCGTACGTAATAAGGCAAATAGATTACTGGGATTTATATCAAGAAGTGTTAGCAACAGAAGTCCAGAGGTTATATTACAGCTTTATACATCATTAGTAAGGCCTCACCTAGATTACGCAGCTCAGTTCTGGTCTCCATATTACAGAATGGACATAAATTCGTTAGAAAACATTCAGCGTAGAATGACTAAATTAATACATAGCATTAGAAATCTTCCTTACGAAGAAAGATTGAAGACCCTTAAATTACATTCACTTGTAAGACGTAGAATGAGGGGAGACATGATCGAGGTATACAAGTGGAAAATGGGTATTAACAAAGGGGATATAAATAAGGTCTTGAGGGTATCTCTCCAAGAGAGAACCCACAATAATGGATTCAAGTTAGATAAGTTTAGATTTAGAAAGGATATAGGAAAGTATTGGTTTGGAAATAGGGTAGTTGATGAGTGGAACAGTCTGCCTAGTAGGGTTATTGAAGCAAGGACCTTGGGTAGTTTTAAATTTAGGTTGGATAAATTCATGAGTGAAAGGGGTTGGATTTGAGTGGGAATTGCACATGAGTAAATAAAATTATCAAAGCTTATTTCTTGGGTAGCATTGAAAATTAGGTTGAACATATATTCTGTTAGTGGGATGGAATGTGAAGGACCTGCCTAGAATGGGCCAACAGGCCTGCTGCAGTGTTCCTCCTTTCTTATGTTCTTATGTTTTATCCCAGGATGCGACCTACACCAGTCGACTAACACCCAGGTACCCATTTTACTGATGGCTAAACATAGACAACCCCAATGTTTCTACTCTCGCTGGGAATCGAACCCAGACCCTCAATGTGTGAAGCAAGAGCTTCACACACTTGTACGACTGTACAAGTGTGTCTTGAAATATGATAATATAGTTTGCAATTTGCAATATTTGGCATAAGGGACTGTTTTATTTTCATTAGGGTCCTTTAATCTTGTTTCCCAAGGTGCAACTCTCAACAGTCCTAATTACTGTTAGGTGACCAGGGCATCATCATCACCAAGTGATTGATGAACATTTTTAAACTAATGTAAACTTTGCCAATTGAACTATTGTCACACCTTGCATCATTTTGTGCTGAAATGTGATCAGATTAATGAATTCAGAGACAATTCACTCACAAATGTTAAAAAAATGTCAACATATTTTATCCACAATGGTATATTACCAGCCATTCTGGAAAAATACCTTGACTTTGATACTGTAAACAACTCAGACTTGTTTAAATTCAACCTTGCCTTGATAAGATATAACCTACACTGTAATATTTTTGTGAATAAATTGATATCTGCCTAAATAACTCATTGTGACTGTAACCAGATACTATAAACATGTAAATAATTCATTACCATTGTAACTTGTTTAACTCTGAAAATTTTTGGGCCCAGTCCCAGGACCCATTATGTGCCAATACAATCTTTGACTACTGCCCACAGGATTGGTATGGGGTGCGTAATAAAGATAATTAACTATGATTGAAGTATACAGATGTAAAACTGGAATAAATTGAGGGGATATAAATAACATACTGTAAATATCTAACCAATACAGGACTCACAGCAATGGGTTCAAGTTGGAGAAATTTATATTTAAAATGGACATTGAGAAGTACTGGTTTGGCAAGAGTTGCAGATGAGTGGAACAAACTCCTAGGATTGATGGGTATATGAGTGTTTGTGGTTGGATGTGAATTAGACTTGCCTAGCATAGGCCAATAGGTCCTATGAAAAACAGCCACTAGAAATAGTATTTGAAATGTTAGCAACAATATGCATATAAATATGAGAATTAATACGTACAGTGGACCCCTGGCTAACGAACAAAATTCATTCCAGAAGCCTGCTCAAGTGCCATTACCGAACGAATTTACTTCCTTAAGAAATAATGTCATGTAGGTTAGTCTATTTCAGACCCCCAAAAATACACTTCCACAAGCACTTACATTATTATACTTACAAAATTGTACGATTTCTGGGGTGTTCGTTAGCTGGGGGTCCACTGTATCTTTTTTGTAAGTAGAATTATTTTATAATCAAAAGAAGCGCTAAACCACAGGGGTTATACAGCTTTGTAAGTAGAAACACATGAATTCTCATAGCTTCATTAAAAATCGTAATTTAGAAGAAAAATATAATTTTATAGTTTGTAATGACCTTTTCATGATTAATTTAAAGTACAGTGGAACCCCGGTTAACGAAAAAAATTAATTGCAGAAGCCTGCTCAAGTGCCTTTACCGAACGAATTTACTTCCTTAAGAAAAAATGTCATTTAGGTTAGTCTATTTCAGACCCCCAAAAATACACTTCCACAAGCACTTACAATATTATACTTACATAATTGCACGATTTCCGGGGTGTTTGTTAACCGGGGTTCCACTGTACAGTGGACCCCCGAGTAACGTAAAAACTTCATTCCAGAAGCCTGCTCGAAGTGCCATTACCGAACGAATTTACTCCCTTAAGGAATAATGTCACGTAGGTTAGTCTATTTCAGACCCCCAAAAATACACTTCCACAAGCACTTACAATATTATACAGTGGACCCCCGAGTTTCGTAAAAACTTCACTCCTGAAGTCTGCTCAAGTGCCATTACCGAACGAATTTACCCCCTTAAGAAAAAATGTCACGTAGGTTAGTCTATTTCAGACCCCCAAAAATACTTTTCCACAAGCACTTATAATATTATACTTACATAAATGTACGATTTCCGGGGTTTACGAAACTCGGGGGTCCACTGTACTTACATAATTGTACGATTTCTGGGGTGTTCGTTACTCGGGGGTCCACTGTACTGTAATTCAAACAAACATTTCATGTACAATAGGAACATAATGAAAGAACACTGCATTAGGCCTATTGACCCATGCTAGGCAGGAAAAATTCATGCTTAACATCCATTTATATACCCATCCAACCTATATTTAAAGGGATCCATAGTTCTCGTTGAAGTGATGTTACCTAGGAGATTGTTCCACTCTTCTACAACTGTATGATTATATAATTATACAAAACATAATTTTATAGACCACACTATTAAAATAATATTTTTTTTTTAATCCCAAGGTAATAAATGAAGCAAGATGATAAGTTGTTCTTCCCCCGGAGGTGTACAGGAAAATGTTGTTTTCACTGCAAGTGTTCCATGTGAGGTGAAAACTCTCATTAAGGCCTCGCACAGCATGGACAAGCTCACATTCAGGAGAATGATTAAGTGTATGTATATTTATTGTTGCTAAATAGTCACTTGATGGTAGCATATATTTTTGTGATCTGTTCTTTAAGTACAAAATATTATATACACTTGTACTGTATGTACCTGCATATTTTCATTAATACAGTAAAACCTCTCATTAATGGACTAATTGGGGAGAGGAAATGTAGGGGTGTATGATGATGCTGATTGTCCGCAACTCCTGAAATATGAAATTAATATTTTATGATCATCCGGTTGTCTTCTGAAGTAGTGGACTTGGTTCACTGATGCAGAAGACAACCGAACACAGAATATGGAAGCAACTTGGTTTAATGAAAGTGAGGGTGGGCTTGTGTTCCTTCCTCCACGTTTTCACAGCCAATACTTGCTCACCCCACCAGAGCTTCACGAATCTTGTCTCTGGCTCAAGAAGCAGCATTAGCCTTCATCCTTTGAGTGTTTTCCAGGAGCAGCTTCTTCCCCTTTGCTAGCTGACATGTCAGATGGCTCTCCTTGCCAGGTGGTAGTCCAGAGGAGGATGTTCAGGTTGCCTGATACTGAAGCTCATTCATAGTGAGGACTCAGGTTATGGAAGTTCCATTATTATAATCAAAACTAAGCACTAAACCCACAGGGTATGGAAGTTCCAAATCCATGTCCTCTGCTATGGGGGTACAATAAGTCAGATTCACTTACATTATCTCGCTTGTTCCATACTTATCTGTAATTTAATGTTTTTTTGCAAATCATTTTATATTTGATTTGTTCTGTAGTTACCTCTTTCAGGACCATATTGCTAGCACAGGTTTGTTGTTACTGTGGCAAAGTCCATTTTCTCCACAACCAGGTATTCCAGAATTTATTTCCTGGTACAGAGGTTGCCCTTGTGTTGCCCAGTTATGCTCCTGGAGCACTTGCAGGTCATCCTTACAGGGCTCCAGTAGTTAGGTACCTCATCCTTACTCAAGTTCCTGCTTGATGGTAAAGGCTGGCTGTCCTTCAACAGTATAAACTTTAGTTTCCACTCATAATTGTAATTACTCATCCATAATTTCCTAGTTGAATTCTTATTTTGTAGCACTAGTCCACAAAATTACTTTTATTTACTGTACCGCATTATCAGTAAATATAATTGTTCCATATTCCTTAGCACTGTGTGATCCCTATGGGTTTAGTGCTTCCCCATAAATAATAAACCATGTTCCTTTTGTAATCGTGAGTTTAGTATCTGGTAGAGAAAGAAACTACTTAAATCAAGCTATTAAATAACTATCTTCAACAGTGGGGCTGGGTTTCCTGCAGGGAAGTCTAGGACAAGAGGAATGTGAAGCAGTGATGAAGCAACTGTGTGAATCTTCCCAAACTGCAACAGAAGAGTCAGTGTTGGTAAGCTGCAAGTGTTGTATTGTACAGTAAATACTCTTAAGAAAAAGTATTAATCTTTCTTTCTTTCAACACGTCGGCCATTTCCCACCGAGGCAGGGTGGCCCAAAAGGAAAAACGAAAGTTTCTCCTTTTACATTTAGTAATATATACAGGAGAAGGGGTTACTAGCCCCTTGCTCCCGGCATTTTAGTCGCCTCTTACGACACGCATGGCTTACGGAGGAAGAATTCTATTCCACTTCCCCATGGAGATAAGAGGAAATAAGAACAAGAACTAGTAAGAAATTAGAAGAAAACCCAGAGGGGTGTGTATATACAGTGGTACCTCGGTTTACGATATTTTTTCGTTCCAGAATGCTGTTCAAATGCCATTACCAAATGAATTTATCCCCATAAGGAATAATGTAAAATAGACTAGTCCTTTTAGACCCCCAAAAATACACTTATAAAAGCATTTAAAAAAATAAACTTACATAAAAGGGCGAGTTTGGGGACCATCGTAAACCGAGGTACCACTGTATATGCTTGTACATGAATGTGTAGTGTGATCAAAGTGTAAGTAGAAGTAGCAAGATGTACCTGAAATCTTGCATGTTTGAAACAGAAAAAAGACACCAGCAATCCTACCATCATGTAAAACAATTACAGGCTTTCGTTTTACACTCACTTGGCAGGACGGTAGTACCTCCCTGGGCGGTTGCTGTCTACCAACCTAATACCTAGAAAAAAGTATTAATACTTTCCAAAAAAAATAATTATAGTAAATCCTAGTAAGTTCTAATATTTATCTTTTATCTACAGAATAGGGTATTGTTTCCCCTTTCCCAAAGAAATGAGGTACACAAAACAAACAGCATATCTGTTAACTCATTCATGTTTACTTTAAAATACTAGTCATAAGTGAAAAGCCATTTTTCACACTGCTAGCATGCTTCATTATTATTTACTCCTTATCATACCTTACAATTCTGAAAGAGCAGTGTGAAACCATGAGAATAGAAAACTCGGACATATTTTTTAAAATCCAGCTCCCTTTTCAAAGTGCATAACAGCCCTGCAAATTTTGAAAAATAAACTAATAACATGCCCATGCACTTTGCTGGGGCTCGAATCTTGGAATGCCATATTTATAAAAAAAAATGAAATGTTGTTAGCAAGGACATCCACTGTACCTTTAAAAAAGTTTAGACAGGTGAAATTCCAGAGATCCTAAATAGGGCATTTATAACTCCACTACACAGGAGGCATTAGAGCAATAGCAAAATATCTACAGCTCAAAAAATCTTTGAGATGGTGCTAAGAAGCCAAATTGCCAGTTTTATAGAAATCCACAACCCATGACAATATGGTTTTAGAGAAAGATCCTGCCTGTCACATATATTAGACCACAGAAAAAACATCACATAGGAATTGAAAGATTTAAAAAAAATTAGACTATGGAGTGATTGCTAATAAAAGGAGGTCAGTATATACTGCAGTATAACATGAAAGGTAGGGAAAAATGATTTCCAAATTTTTAACCAAAATGTCACAAAGAGTGAAAGTAAACCAAACAAAATTCAGGCCTAGCAAAGTAAAAAGTTCAGTACCACACGGTACAACCCTGGCACCTTTACAACTCTTGAAACCATTCACAGATATGTCCAGAACTCTAGTCTGGCTAACTAGATTCTCTGAATCCTTTCATAGATGTTACCTTTTTCACACTCCAACAGCAAGTTAAATCCCAAAACACACGTGAATCGACTTACTCCGCTCTAACACACATGCCTTCTGCATGTATAGACCCTATCAAGTGTAAACCTAACCTAACCTCTAGTATTGCTTCCAAATCTTCCTATTAGATGCCTGGGTTAGCCTGTACATTACAGCATTGCTGTCAATTTACAGACTGTGGTTCGAGCCCCTCATCCACCTTTCTGTTTATGCATCGACATTTGTTTATTACAACTTAATTTGAGTTCATGGCTTAGTATTTTTTGAGATACCTTGAGTATGTCTCGTCTAAACTGCCTCAATATTTAACCCTTTGACTGTCGCAACCCCTAATCCTGAGTGCTCTCCTGTTGTCGCAAAATTATTTTTCTTATGAAATGATAGAGAATCTTTTCCCGATGGTAATGACACCAAAAGTATGAAATTTGATGGAAAACTTACTGAATTACGCTCTCGCGAAGTTAGTGATCTCGGAGATATATACGCATCGGCAATTTCGCCGACTTTGAGCCCTATTTTCGGCCAATTCCATTGTTCCAGGTGACCAAACTCATAGCTATTTCTTTAGAACTCCATTTGTTCTATCAATTGAGTACAAGAAACCACCAATTTACCGATTTCAACTACCCAATAAAGTGGTCAGAAATTGGCAATTTGGCCAATTTTAGGCAAAATAAAAAAGTTGTCAATTTCAAAATAGGGTCCAGAATAAACAATGCAGACATTCCTGGCACTAAAATAAAATGTTATCTGTTCATCAGTCACGTCTTTAGGCCCCTCTTATATTACTCTTGCTTTCTATTTTGATTTTTTATTCACACAAAAAAATAGAAGATTTACCGTTATGCAGACTATTGCATTATTGTAAAAATGGTATAAATAATATCAGTGTACGTGTGAAAGAATATTAGACTCGCCAATTGATGTGTATTGGACGCGTGGCGTGATTTGTTTACTCTTGAACATTTGCAAAAATTGAACATTTTCCCTAATTTGAGCTCAATTTCAAGGTCGTTTTTCTCATGAAACTAATCAAAATCATCTATGTTTCTGTAGTATGTTTTCCATTCTATCAAATGAGACCATAAAAAAGAGAATACAACCATAAATACTATACGAAAATACACCTCAAAGACAGCGTTTTAATCCAAAAAACACGGTCAGAGTTTTTTTTTCCTCTCATTATGCACTGCGTGCTGCAGGATTTTTTTTATACAGCGCACACTGACCACACACACCCATTCTCTCATATGTGGGCCTACCAGCTTTCTCCCGCTTGATTTGAAGCCGCTAGAATTTGTGAGTATATATACGTCCGAAACTGTGGCTCGTAAGACGTATATATACGACCGAAACAGTCAAAGGGTTAATAATTGATGAATCTTATGGACAAAATGTTAACCAGTAAGTTTAAGCTGTGTAGATGCAGATTTGCCAAATCACTAACCTAGCCAATAAACTTGGAATTGTTGAATTCTGTGCAATAACGAGACTGAGTTGTCTGGTCAGCTTTGAACTTTTAGAGCAAGTGTTTTCTCAAAGGAAGCTTTACATTGCTTTTGGGTTGTGTAAGTTTTAATTTGCCAATTTTATTAAACAAAATGGTTTCTGTGCATTAACTGGAGAAAGCCTCCTCTGATCAACTTCAAACCTTAAAAAATATGAAAGCAAAAGACTGGGCAGGAGATGAAACATTCCCTCGGTGAAAAGCAGGGGCACCACGAGTACACTAAGAGGCAACACAATAAGTGTCAGTGGCCCAAGACTGTTCAACTGCCTCCCAGCATACATAAGGAGGATTACCAATAGACCCCTGGCTATCTTCTAGAAGGCACTGGACAGGCACCTAAAGCCAGTACCTGATCAGCCTGGGTGTGGTTCATATATCGGTTTGCATGCAGCCAGCAGTAACAGCCTGGTTGATCGGGCCCTGATTCCACTGGGAGGCCTGGTCACAGACTGGAATGCTGGGGCATTGGTCCCCGAAAATCTCTTCAGGTATACTGGTTTATCTTGCATAAAGAAATTTAGATTGATTTTGAGTTGTGTAGGTCCAGCTCTTAAATTTTACTTCAAGAATTTTGGCTAACACACATGTAAATGTAAATAACTCTTTTTACCTTATTCCTAGTATATATCCTTTATAGTATAACAGGTATCTACTGCAGTGTATAATATTAAGGTATCAAATGGACCCCAATGGAAATAAGTCACTCTGACTTTTTGGGTTATCCTAGGTTCTCTACACATATGCTGCTATGTATGATAATGTGTGTAAATGTATTTGTGTATAACTGAATAAACTTACTTACTTACTGATTTTCATGTGATAATTTGTAAACGACTCATTCAATCGACTTTAATGCCAATGAGTGGCTTTAAACAAAAATTGCTGTGTATGTTGGAATAGTCTCTGTATGATAACCAGAGAATGCGTCCTCTGATTGACTTTAAACTTTTGAAGCTAATCTATCTTAGTGGAAGATTTGAATAGAATTTTGGACTGTGTGGGTGCCAAGTTGCAATTTTATTGAAGGTGAGGGTCTGGATTCGATTCCCGGCGAAGGGGTGGAAACATCGGACGTGCTTCCTTGCACTGGTTGTCTATGTTCACTCATCAGTAAAATGGGTACCTGGGTGTTAGTCGACTGGTGTGGGTCACATCCTGGGACAAAACTGACCTAATTTGCCCGAAATGCTGTGCATAACAAGCAGCTATCTATATAGTAGTATGTCATTGATGTCAGCTAGGCCTGTATACCTTGTACATACATATACTTGTAGAAATAAAGATATTTTTATTTTTTTTATTTTAAGAAATTAGGATATTAATTTCCAGGCATTAGCCCCTTGTAGGTTTAGCGCTTCTTTGATTATAATAAAAATCCAGGCAATAGCTTGTGAATGCTTTTTCTGATTGGCTTCAAATCTTCAGTGCTGATATTTAATTGTATTAATTTGTATGCATTGAGATTTATGGGATACGGGGATACCTTTCTCTGATCACGCAGTGAGCATAACGCACCCAGTTCACATTATTGCTAATACAGTACTTGAGCTTTTAAGGTACAGTACCACCATTTACTTACAGTTTACACTATATTCTGTATTCAGTTCAGATTTATTGAAGTTGCTATTTCTCATGAAAAATTAATATGTATAAGCTATCAGTGCTGCATTGCTCAGTGTGTATAGTTAATTATTTAAGCTCTAATTATTTACCATGCCACTTACCTATAATACTGTACTGTCTTTGAAAGCATATATTTCTCTATTTTCTTTTAATTTTTGTCCCAATAACCTTTGCTAATTCATAATTTCTGTAAATTTGAAAAGTAATTTGTGGGTCTAGGGATATTATTTCTAGTTCAATTATTTTTATGTAAATTTAAAACACATGATGTAGATCTTGTTTATTAAGTTTATTGAAAGGTAACATGTACTCTTAAATACTGTCTACAGAATACTTGTATCCAGTATGCTGGTGTAGTGTCCTTGCTACGGGCAGCACTTAGGGTTAATACACTTACTGCTCGTCAGGATGTATTCTTGGCTGATCTTACAAATATTGGGTGAGTGAATATAACAAGCTGTCTTAGGAAATTCCTATTGTACTCCATCAAAACATATTACAGTACTCTTTTTATTTGAAACTTTGAGTTCAAAATTTGATGAGGCAGAAATAAATACGTATTGTATTGGAGGCAAGGAGAGAGAGGAGGTGATGGTAGTGGTGTGTTTTACAGTATCAGTTATTAATTGCATGCATAGAACTTGTTCTTTGTAATAAAAAATATGCCAGATAAATAAGCAAAAGCAGAAATAGTTGAAAGTCATTAATCCAGAACTGAAGACTACAATCTTTCTGTCATATAGGATTTTCCAGTTAAATTGAAGTGACAGTGGTATTGTTGAGTATAATTCATCCAACCTATTATGTTTTAAAAACATTTAGCCCAGTGGACCCCCGGTGTTCGTTATGCTCCAAACTCGAACAATTATGAAAGTGTATTTTTGTAAGTGTATTTTTGGGGGTGTAAAAGGATTAGTCTAATTTACATTATTCCTTGTGGGAATAAATTCGTTTGGTAATGGCACTTGAACAGCATTCTGGAACGAATAAATTACGAAAACCGGGGGTCCACTGTACATGTTATTGTTATATTATTATCAGGGTTGTGTTAGGTAGATTCTTTCCTAGTCGTTAACGTGTCCATCCCCTAGCTTTCTACATATATAAACTTGTGCTGAGCCTCATTATCCTCATAAAAACTCTTTACAGCATTTAGTAACTTACTACCTATTCCATAAACTTGCAACATCTGTCACATTGCTCTCCTATCACCACACTTCTGTTTATATATTAACTCTACTAAACTTGACATGTCAGGGACAGCAGCTTTCCAGATCTTTAAAAATTTTGATACTACTGTATTACATTCATGAGCCTATTTCTTAAACCCTTTGAGGGTCCGTTCCATAGTTCTACAGCTTTGAAGCCATGGTCCAAACTGTAGTACTACGCCATGAGCTCAACTCACTCAGATAAGCTGTGAGCGGTAAATTTGGGCATAGATATGAGAGAATGCATCTGTGGTAAGTGTGCACCATATAAAACAAATCCTGGAGCATGCATTGCATAATGAGAAAAAAACTGCGACTGTGTTTTTGGATTAAAACAGCGACTTTGCGGTGTATATTCATACATGTATGTTTTTTATGGTTGTATTTGTAGTTTCTTGGTCTCATTTGATAGAATGGAAGATATATTACAGAAATAGAGATGATTTTCATTGGTTTTAGTTTTGAAAATGGCTTGAAACTAAGCTCAAAGTGGCGGAAATGTTCGATTTTTGCCAATGTTCAAGAGTAAACAAATGACATCACGCGTCCAATACATGTCAGCTGGTGGGTCTAATGTGCGTTCATAAATGCGCTGATATTATTTATACAATTATTACAGTATTGCATAACAGTAAATCTTCTATTTTTTGGTGTGAATAAAAATTCATTATGTGAATAAAAAATCAAAATGGAATTAATTTGTAAAGCCTGGAAACATAACTAATTAACAGAGGAAATGTTATTTTAGTGCCAAGAATGCCTGCAGTGTTTATTCTCGACCCTATTTCAAACTTTGTGTGAAATTGGCCAAATTATTAATTACATTATTATAATCAAAAGAAGTGATTATTAATTTCAGATCACTTTATTGGGTAGTTGAAATAGTTGATTGGGCGATTTCTTGTCCTCAATTGATAAATAGAAGTAATACTAGAGAACTAGCTAAGAATTTGGTCGATTGGAATAATGTAATTGGCATAAAATGGGAGTCAAAGTGGGCAAAATCGCCGATGCATAAATATCGCTGATGCAGCAGAATTCACGAGCATAATTTCGTCAATTTTCCATCAAATTTCGTACTTTTTCTTTTATTACTTTCAGAAAAAGATTCTCTACCATTTCATAAGAATTTTTTTTTTTTTTTTTAAATTCTTGGACCCTGTGAACAAGTTTCAGATCGAGGGTCTGGCCCCTGAAAGGGTTAAGGGAGGAAAATGTACTTCATTGCATAACAATTACTGTAATGACTGCTGCATTGATGTAGAGAAAAGTGAAGATCAATATGAGTACTGTATATGGTAGAAAGGGCTGATACTGGCAAGTGATGGAATACTTTATATTCTAGAGGACATATGAATGTGTTGAAGCAGAGAAATCACATCGTACTAGCTTAGTCACATTCATCTTCATTGCCTGAATCACCACCACCACTGCAATTATATAATTTTTTTTTTTTACCCCTGAAGGAATGTGCTTAGGAGTGCATGAGATTGTAATTTTATCATTGTTCTCAGATGCTTATGTGAAATCCCTCAGAATCTTTACTGGTACTGATGCCACTATAGGTTGGATCCAAATGGCATATTGGATCCAAATGGCATATTGGATCCAAATGGCATACTGCCAACAATAATGAAGGAACGACACAAGGTAAAACATTTGGAATGCTGTTAAAATGTGAAAAATGCCTAGACTTTTAAGGATGTTTCTCTTACAGACTTACAGAAGAATTTGCTTCTGATGTGTGCAAGGTTGTCTATGGATCTGCTCGGTTAGATATTGACAAGCAACTTGTTTCCACAACTCCTGCCCTCCCAGTCATGACGAATCTTAACTGGCGTGTTGAAGTCACAATTTCTAGCAGGTTAGTTTATGCAAAATCTGAATTGTAATTTTTTTTTTTTTTTTTATTAACACATCGGCCGATTCCCACCAAGGCATGGTGGCCCGAAAAAGAAAAACTTTCATCATCATTCACTCCATCACTGTCTTGCCAGAGGGGTGCTTTACACTACAGTTATAAAACTGCAACATTAACCCCCCTCCTTCAGAGTGCCGGCACTGTACTTCCCATCTCCAGAACTCAAGTCCGGCCTGCCGGTTTCCCTGAATCCCTTCATAAATGTTACTTTGCTCACACTCCAACAGCACGTCAAGTATTAAAAACCATATGCCTCCATTCACTCCTATCAAATACGCTCACACATGCTTGCTGGAAGTCCAAGCCCCTCGCACACAAAACTTCCTTTACCCCTCCCTCCAACCTTTCCTAGGCCGACCCCTACCCCGCCTTCCCTCCACTACAGATTTATACACTCTCGAAGTCACTCTGTCTCGTTCCATTCTCTCTACATGTCCAAACCACCTCAACAACCCCTCCTCAGCTCTCTGGACAATCGTTTTGGTAATCCCGCACCTCCTCCTAATTTCCAAACTCCGAATTCTCTGCATTATATTCACACCACACATTGACCTCAGACATGACATCTCCACTGCCTCCAGCCTTCTCCTCGTTGCAACATTCATCACCCATGCTTCACACCCATATAAGAGTGTTGGTATAACTATACTCTCATACATTCCCCTTTACTTCCATGGACAAGGTTCTTTGTCTCCACAGACTCGAAGTGCTCCACTCACCCTTTTCCCCTCATCAATTCTATGATTCACCTCATCCTTCATAGACCCATCCGCCGACATGTCCACTCCCAAATATCTGAATACATTCACCTCCTCCATACTCTCTCCCTCCAATCTGATATCCAATCTTTCATCACCTATTCTTTTTGTTATCCTCATCACCTTACTCTTTCCTATATTCACTTTCAATTTTCTTCTTTTACACACCCTACCAAATTCATCCACCAACCTCTGCAACTTCTCTTCAGAATCTCCCAAAGCACAGTGTCATCAGCAAAAAGCAACTGTGACAACTCCCACTTTGTATTTGCTTCTTTATCTTTTAGCCCAACACCTCTTGCCAAGACCCTCGCATTCACTTCTCTTACAACCCCATCTATAAATATATTGAACAACCACGGTGACATCACACATCCTTGTCTAAGGCCCACTTTTACTGGGAAATAGTCCCCTTCCCTCCTACACACACTAACCTGAGCCTCACTATCCTCATAAAAACTCTTCACTGCTTTCAGTAACCTTCCTCCTATTCCATACACCTGCAACATCTGCCACATTGCCCCCCTATCTACCCTATCATACGCCTTTTCCAAATCCATAAATGCCACAAAAACATCTTTACCCTTATCCAAATACTGTTCACCTATATGTTTCACTGTAAACACTTGGTCTACACACCCCCTACCTTTCCTAAAGCCCCCTTGTTCATCTGCTATCCTGCTTTCTGTCTTACTCTTAATTCTTTCAATAATAACTCTACCATACACTTTACCAGGTACACTCAACAGACTTATTCCCCTATAATTTTTGCACTCTCTTTTGTCCCCTTTGCCTTTATACAAAGGAACAATACACGCTCTCTGCCAATCCCTAGGTACCTTCTTCCATACATTTATTAAATAATAGCACCAACCACTCCAAAACTATATCCCCACCTGCTTTTAACATTTCTATCTTTATCCCATCAATCCCAGCTGCCTTACCCCCTTTCATTCTACCCACTGCCTCACGAACTTCCCTACACCCACAACTGGCTCTTCCACACTCCTACAAGATGTTATTCCTCCTTGCCCTACACACGAAATCACAGCTTCCCTGTCTTCATCAACATTTAACAACTCCTCAAAATATTCTCTCCATCTTCCCGATACCTCTAACTCTCCATTTAATAACTCTCCTCTCCTATTTTTAACTGTCAAATCCATTTGTTCTCTAGGCTTCCTCAACTTATTAATCTCATTCCAAAACTTTTTCTTATTTTCAACAAAATTTGCTGATAACATCTCACCCACTCTCTCATCTGCTCTCTTTTTACATTGCTTCACCACTCTTTTAACCTCTCTTTTTCTCTCCATATACTCTTTCCTCCTTGCATCACTTCTACTTTGTAAAACCTCTCATATGCTAACTTTTTCTCCTTACTACTCTCTTTACATCATCATTCCACCAATCGCTCCTCTTCCCTCCCGCACCCACTCGCCTGTAACCACAAACTTCTGCTGAACACTCTAACACTACATTTTTAAATCTACCCCATACATTTTCGACCCCATTGCCTACACTCTCACTAGCCCATCTATCCTCCAATAGTTGTTTATATCTTACCCTAACTGCCTCCTCTTTTAGTTTATAAACCTTCACCTCTCTCTTACTTACTGATTCTATTTTCCTTGTATCCCATCTACCTTTTACTCCCACTGTAGCTATAACTAAAAGTGATCTGATATATCTGTGGCCCCTCTATAAACATGTACATCCTGAAGTCTACTCAACAGTCTTTTATCTACCAATAAATAGTCCAACAAACTACTGTCATTACGCCCTACATCATATCTTGTATACTTATTTATCCTCTTTTCTTAAAATATGTATTACCTATAACTAAACCCCTTTCTATACAAAGTTCAATCAAGGGCTCCCATTATCATTTACACCTGGCACCCCAAACTTACCTACTACACCCTCTCTGCATGTTTCTCCCACTTTAGCATTTAGGTCTCCTACCACAATTACTCTCTCACTTGGTTCAAAAGTTCCTATACATTCGCTTAACATCTCCCAAAATCTCTCTCTCCTCTACACTCCTCTCTTCTCCAGGTGCATACACGCTTATTATGACCCACTTTTCGCATCCGACCCTTATTTTAATCCACATAATCCTTGAATTTACACATTCATATTCCCTCTTTTCCTTCCATAACTGATCCTTCAACATTATTGCTACCCTTCCTTAGCTCTAACTCTCTCAGATACTCCTGACTTAATCCCATTTATTTCTCCCCACTGAAACTCGCCTACCCCTTCAGCTTTGTTTCGCTTAGGGCCAGGACATCCAACTTCTTTTCATTCATAACATCGGCAATCATCTCTTTCTTATCATCCGCACTACATCCACACACATTCAGACAACCCAGTTTTATAAAGTTTTTCTTCTTCTCGTTTTTAGTAGATTTGTACAGGAGAAGGGGTTACTAGCCCATTGCTCCCGGCATCTTAGTCGCCTCATACGACACGCATTGCTTACGGAGGAAAGATTCTTTTCCACTTCCCCATGGACAATAGAGAAAATAAAAAGAACAAGAGCTATTAAGAAAAAGAAGAAAAACCTAGATGTGTGTATGTATATATATGCATGTGTATGCCAGTGTAGTGTGACCTAAAGTGTAAGTAGAAGTAGCTAGATATACCTGTTATCCAGCGTGTTTATGAGACAGAAAAAAAAAACACCAGCAATCCTACCATCATGTAAAACAGTTTCAGGTTTCTGTTTCACAGTCACCTGGCAGGACGGTAGTACCTCCCTGGGTGGTTGCTGTCTACCAACCTACTACTTAAAACCAATTACGTACTCAGATACAGTACACTATTAGAATTTTTGAAGCAAATAATACTTTTCTTTCTTTTTTTCAACACGTCAGTCGTCTCCCACTAAGGCAGGGTGACCCAAAAAGAAAGAAAATCCCCAAAAATAAAATACTTGCATCATCATTCAACACTTTCACCTCCCTCATACATAATCACTGTCTTTGCAGAGGCACTCAGATACAACAGTTTAGAGGTCCCTCCAAACTGCCAATATCCCAAACCCCTCCTTTAAAGTGCAGGCATTGTACTTCCCATTTCCAGGACTCTAACCAGTTTCCCTGAATCCCTTCACAAAATATTACCCTGCTCACACTCCAACAGCTCGTCAGGTCCCAAAAACCATTCATCTCCATTCACTCCTATCTAACACGCTCACCTATGCTTGCTGGAAATCCAAGCCCTTCGCCCACAAAACCTCCTTTACCCCATCCCTCGCCTTCCTTCCCCTACAGATTTATACATCTCCAAGTCATTCTACTTTGATCCATTCTCTCTAAATGTCCAAACCACCTCAACAACCTCTCTTCAGTCATCTGACTAATACTTTTAGTAACTCCACACCTCTTCCTAATTTCCACACTCTGAATTCTCTGCATAATATTTACACCACATATTGCTCTTAGACAGGACATCACTGCCTCCAGCCATCTCCTCACTGCAGCATTTGCAACCCAAGCTTTACACCCATATAAGAGTGTTGGTACCACTATACTTTCATACATTCCCTTCTTTGCCTTCATGGATAACGTTTTTTTTTGTCTCTACAGATACCTCAACGCACCACTCACCTTTTTTTCTTCATCAATTTTACGGTTAACCTCATCCTTCATAAACCCATCCACTGACAAGTCAACTCCCAAATATCTGAAAACATTTACTTCTTCCATACTCCCTCTCTCCAGTGTGATATCCAATTTTTCTTTATCTAAATCATTTGATACCCTCATCACTTTACTCATACAGTGGACCCCCGGTGTTCGTTATGCTCCAAACTCGAACAACTATGTAAGTGTATTTTTGTAAGTGCTTTTGTAAGTGTATTTTTTGGGGGTCTAAAAGGACTAGTCTAATTTACATTATTCCTTGTGGGAATAAATTCGTTTGGTAATGGCACTTGAACAGCATTCTGGAACGAATAAATTACGAAAACCAGGGGTTAACTGAATTTATGTTCACTTTCAACTTTAACCTTTGCAACTTTTTTTTAGAATCTCCCATAAGCACAGTATCATCAGCAAAAAGTAACTGTAAACTCCCACCCCTCTCCCCAACACCTTAGCATTTACAGTGGTACCCCGACTTACGATGGTCCCCAAACTCACCCTTTTATGTAAGTTTATTTTTTTAAATGCTTTTGTAAGTGTAATTTTGGGGGTCTAAAAGGACTAGTCTATTTTACATCATTTCTTATGGAGATAAATTCGTTTGGTAATGGCACTTGAACAGCATTCTGGATTGAAAAAATATCGTAAGTCGGGGTACCACTGTACTTCTTTTACAACCCCATCTATAAATATATTAAACAACCATGGTGACATTACACATCCCTGTCATAGACCTACTTTTATCAGGAAATAATCTCCCTCTCTCCTACACACCGTGGTTTAGCGCTTCTTTTGATTATAATAATAATCTCCTACACACCTTAACCTGAGCCTCACTATCCTCATAAAAACTCTTTACAGTATTTAGTAACTTACTACCTATTCGATACACTTGCAACATCTGCCACATTGCTCCCCTATCCACTATCATATGCCTTTTCTAAAGCTATAAATGCAATGAAAACTTCCCTACCTTTATCTAAATACTGTTCACATATATGCTTCAATGTAAACACTTGATCTACACATCTCCTACCCACTCTAAAGCCTCCTTGCTCATCTGCAATCCTACTCTCTGTCTTACCTCTAATTCTTTCAATAATAACCCTACCGTACACTTTACCTGGTATACTAAGTAAACTTATAATAATAATAATACTTTATTGTGACATGGTACAATGATACATGGTAGACAAGATATATTTCTTAATGAGATGTACATGCCAAAAGCCCCTAATATGCTGTGCATTGCGGGCATTCTTAAGACTACTTTATTCTAGACTACATGGTAAAAAGTTATGGTTGACAATTTATAAAATAAGTATAATTGCATATCTAAGTTATAAAGTTTGAATATAAGTTGAACATATCAATTAATTGCAGCAATGCAACTAATTGAGTGAGATAACAATTTAAAACAATTAGTTGCATTGTAGTTACAGTTTACGTGGTCATTATAATGTAAATGTTAGGTAATAGTTAGCTTAGTATGTATTATTCATAACAGGTTTTTACATTTAAGTGATTAGTCAGGTTTTTACATTAAGTGATTATTCTACTTTGTTGAGAATGTTTGATATTGAGCATTTAGCTTTGGGTGAGAAGGTAATTTTTTAGGATTGTTTTGAATTGGGGTACAGGCAGGGTTTCTTTGGCAATGACAGGTAATGAATTCCAAATTTTCGTGCCTTTTATTCCCTTTTATTCCCCTATAATTTGTACAATCTCTTTTGTTCCCCTTCCCTTTATATAAAGAAACTATACACGCTCTCTGCCAATTCCTAGGTATCTTCCCCTCTTTCATACATTTATTAAACAAAAATACCAACCACTCTAACACTATATCTCCCCCTGCTTTTAACATTTCTGTCATGATCCCATCAGTTCCAGCTGCTTTACCCCCTTTCATTCTATGTAATGCCTCACGCACCTCCCCCACACTCACATCCTGCTCTTCTTCACCCCTAAAATATGTTATACCTCCCTGGCCAGTGCATGAAATTACCGCCTCCCTTTCATCATCAACATTTAAAAGTTCCTCAAAACAATCCGCCATCTACCCAATACCTCTAGTTCCCCATCTACGAACTCCCCTACTCTAAATAAATTTACCCTCTTGCTCCCTAGCTTGCTAAAATTCACTTCTTTTCTTGTACACCTGTCTTTCAAGACTTCATTGAAGGACTGCAGACACAGGCCACCTGTAAGATGCTAATTCTTCATGTACAATCTCTAACAATGTTCCTCTTGATAATGTTTTCAGAAAGCAAGCCCATTAATGAGGACTTGCTTCTCCTTTATTCCTACTGATTCTTATATTAAAAAACATGTGGTAAACCTGTACGAGTCATAAAGCACTGTAAATAGGGGTTAGTGTGGGTACAAAATTGAAATCAAAGTTGGCACATGAAGTTAAGCTCCATCAAAGAGAGCCAGTGTGTGTATATTAAAGGTGAGGTTTTTAATAAGGTTGTTTAAGAGTTAGTTGGCAGAGAGCATGCATATTATTATTATTATAATCAAATAGAAGCGCTAAACCACAGGGGTTATACAGCAAGAGAGCATGCATAGTTCCTTTATATAAAGGGAAGGGGGATAAAAGAGAGTGTAAAAATTATAGGGGAATAAGTTTACTGAGTATACCAGGTAAAGTGTATGGCAGGGTTATTATTGAAAGAATTAGAGGTAAGACAGAGAGTAGGATTGCAGATGAGCAAGGAGGCTTTAGAGTGGGTAAGGGATGTGTAGATAAAGTGTTTACAGTGAAGCATATATGTGAACAGTATTTAGATAAAGGTAGAGAAGTTTTCATTGCATTTATGGATTTAGAAAAGGCATATGATAGAGTGGATAGGGGAGCAATGTGGCAAATGTTGCAAGTGTATGGAATAGGTAGTAAGTTACTGAAGGCTGTAAAGAGTTTTTATGAGGATAGTGAGGCTCAGGTTAGGGTGTGTAGGAGAGAAGGAGATTACTTCCCGGTAAAAGTAGGTCTTAGACAGGGATGTGTAATGTCATCATGGTTGTTTAATATATTTATAGATGGGGTTGTAAAAGAAGTAAATGCTAGAGTGTTGGGGAGAGGGGTGGGATTAAATGCAAAATGGGAGTTGACACAGTTACTTTTTGCTGATGATACGGTGCTTATGGGAGATTCTAAAGAAAAGTTGCAAAGGTTAGTGGACGAGTTAGGGAGAGTGTGTAAAGGTAGAAAGTTGAAAGTGAACATAGATAAGAATAAGATGATGAGGGTATCAAACGATTTAAATAAAGAAAAATTGGATATCACATTGGAGAGAGGGATTATGGAAGAAGTAAATGTTTTCAGATATTTGGGAGTTGACATAACAGTGGATGGGTTTATGAAGGATGAGGTTAACCATAGAATTGATGAAGGAAAAAAGGCGAGTGGTGTGTTGAGGTATCTGTGGAGACGAAAAACGTTATGCATGGAGGCAAAGAAGGGAATGTACGAAAGTATAGTGGTAACAACACTCTTATATGGGTGTGAAGCATGGGTTGCAAATGCTGCAGCGAGGAGGAGGCTGGAGGCAGTGGAGATGTCCTGTCTAAGGGCAATGTGTAGTGTAAATATTATGCAGAAAATTTGGAATGTGGAAATTAGGAGAAGGTGTGGAGTTACTAAAAGTATTTGTCAGAGGGCTGAAGAAGGGTTGTTGAGGTGGTTTGATCATTTAGAGAGAATGGATCAAAGTAGAATGAATTGGAGAGCGTATAAATCTGTAGGGGAAGGAAGGCGGGGTAGGGGTCGTCCTAGAAAAGGTTGGAGGGAGGGGGTAAAGGAGGTTTTGTGGGCGAGGGGCTTGGACTTCCAGCAAGCATGTGTGAGCGTGTTAGATAGGAGTGAATGGAGACGAATGGTTTTTGGGACATGACGATCTGTTGGAGTGTGAGTAGGGTAACATTTTGTGAAGGGATTCAGGGAAACCAGTTAATTTAGTTGGACTTAAGTCCTGGAAATGGGAAGTACAATGCCTGCACTTTAAAGGAGGGGTCTGGGATAGTGACAGCTGGGAGGGACTATTCTCAGCTGTCGTATCTGAGCGCCTCTGCAAAGACAAGTGATTATGTATGAGTGTGGTGGAAGTGTTGAATGATGATGAAAGTATTTTCTTTTTGGGGATTTTCTTTCTTTTTGGGTCACCCTGCCTCGGTGGGAGACGGCCGACGGCCGACTTGTTGAAAAAAAAAAAAAAAAGTTAGTTCATCAGGGCATTGTAGATGTTGGAAGTGAATTGTGCATACTCTCTGGTAGACAGGACCATATTAAGATATGGTAAACTGATAGTGTGATCTGGCAGTCCTCACAGAGGTAATGGGCATATCATGTAGTAACCACATGCAAGTGATGTACAGTGCATCTGATTTGTAAATGCAAGTGTAGTTTCCCATGCTTATCAATAGTGAAATATAATAGGTCTCCATAGTCTAGCTTAGATAAGGTTAGGGCTTAATGTAGGTGAAGAAGGTTTTTGTCTTGTCTAATAGTGTCTCTGATTTATTTAGGCTAAAGTTTTAAGTAGGTTCGATCGACTATGACAGGTAGCTTTTAGGGAGTTTATGCAAAACGTCCATGACATTCACCAGTTAAGATTATTATTATTATAATCAAATAGAAGCGCTAAACCACAGGGGTTAAACAGCGCTGTCACCAGTTAAGAGAAAGCTGAGAAACTTTACTGCATCTCATTCAAGGATACAGGAACCACATAGGTATTAACAGATAATAGGGCATCATGTGATTTATCCATTTTGTTTTAGTAATAGTAAGCTTCAAACTGGATCACCTCCATGTGAGGTGATCCAGTTGGAGGCATGGTCAATAGAGTATTGGAGAGGTGTCACAGCATTGTAGGACCCCTACACTTTTTTGCACTTCCCCAAAAAATATAATCTGTAAGAGATTTTCTTGAGAAATGCTTTAAATTTTAAACATTTTAGAGCAGTAATATGAATATTTGTCTGTCGATTTCACATGCTGGATTGATTGATTTTTAGCGCTTCTATTTTATTATAATAATAATAATGGATTGATTGATACATTAATGAAGCAATTTTTGTATGTGCTTATGATGAGGAACATTAAGTTTTTTTTAGTGACAGCAGAAAAAAACCCGAAGAAAATGCACTGTAGTATTTGTACTCTCTTTACGTAAGAAGTTAGCCAAGCACTTCAAAATGGAATTTGTGTGGAAAATATAAAGTAATGCATACCATATAGTATTTTAAATGTTTAAGTATATTATTAAAAATAACACTTATTTTGTTTACAGCTGGCTGTCACGTGTGCTAGATCCAGTGGTGACATTGAAGTTGGAAACAAGTAATGGTTCTTCACACATCTTTCAAGTACCGGTCTCCAGATTTCATCAGCTTAGATTTACTGTTGCCAGTCTTTTACACCAAATGGAGGCCCTTAAATTATCTCATATATGTAAAAAATTATAAATCTTATCTGCATTGGTTCTCATACAAAAAAATATAGTATAATATTTTACTGGTGATTTTTCTTTTAATACTCGAGATTCTGAAGCCGTATACGTAGTATAAAGTTTCCAAAATGCAATTTTTTTTTTTCAACAAGTCTGCCGTCTCCCACCGAGGCAGGGTGACTCAAAAAGAAAGAAAATCCCCAAAAAGAAAATACTTTCATCATCATTCAACACTTTCACCTCATACATAATCACTGTCTTTGCAGAGGCGCTCAGATATGACAGTTTAGAAAGTCCCTCCAAACTGCCAATATCCCAAACCCCTCCTTTCTAGTGCAGGCATTGTACTTCCCATTTCCAGGACTCAAGTCCAGCTAACTGGTTTCCCTGAATTCCTTCATTAAATATTATTCTGCTCACACTCCAACAGCTCATCAGGTTTCAAAAACCATTCGTCTCCATTCACTCCTATCTAACACGTTCACACTTGCTGGAAGTCCAAGCCCCTCGCCCACAAAACCTCCTTTACCCCTTCCCTCCAACCTTTTCGAGGACGACCCCTACCCCACCTTTTCCCTACAGATTTATACGCTCTCCAAGTTATTCTACTTTGATCCATTCTCTCTAAATGACCAAACCACCTCAACAACCCCTCTTCAGCCCTCTAATACAAATGCAAATGTTTATTTTAATTTTGAAGTTGTACACTTCTAAATATACCCTCTACTTGATTATGTTTTTACAAATAACAGTACAGTAATAATACAATTTAAAAACAGTATCAAGTTAAGCATTAAACTGGTATGGGTCAGTGGTACTAAATGACATCACAGTAGGTCCTGGGATGAGACTTTTCTTATTTATGATATTGGTGCTTTGGTGCAAATTATTTACAAGTACTTCCTTCATGATAGGATGGATATGTCCAAGGCTGCTCTTGCTGCTGCATGCATTTGCATAACATGACTGACCAAAAGTGGAAAATGATGGACCTGCCACACCACACATTTTAATTTATCTTACTCTGCTCTGAACACAACACACACTTGCACCTCCTTGTTCCACCTGCCTGTCCACTCACTATCTGATCTGATCTGTACTGTACTGTACTCTTCTGTTTTGTTCCAGTTAGAACACAAGACATTCCTGCCTCATGTCTGTCTTCCTGATCTCCAACTCACCCACCCACTTGCCATCCTTCTGTATGCCAACCGCAACTCATGCCTGCCCAGCAACCCATGTGTCTCAGCCTACCCCTACCCGTCCACCTATCATGTGCTAGCTACAACACTGCAAGTGTGTATAGTGATGAAAATGGGGGAAATCATAAAAGGCCCCATGAAGAATATAGATCATGTGATTTCAATATTAAAAGTGTTAAGAGACAGACCTAAAAGTCATCATGAACAAAAGTCATTGGAAGATCACATACAGCACTGCATATCAAATAATGAGAAACAAATTATAAATAGCTCAAAATTGTAATATTCATTTTAGATGTGGTGGTTGCATCTAAAAAAAAAGTTAGGTAAAAAATCTACAAAAAAATGCTCATGGAGCTTAAACAATAACAAAAAAGGATTAAAACACTAAAATCTTTGTTAGGTGATAGAAAGAAAAGAGCAGATATAAGGTCATAAAAATGAGAAAACAAAAGGAAGATCATTTCCCACCATTAACAGATATAACCAAGAGGAAGTAATAAGTGATAGAGCCACTGGAAATTAAAAATAATAAATTAAACAATGAAGAACGACACAAGACCTAAACTGTATGGGTCACAATCAGGCTGAGACACAAGTAAATACTAACCTCAGATGATCATTCAACACTGCCTTACTCTGATCTTTATAATAATAATAATCTATTTCTACAAGTACATGTGCAAGGTATACAGACCTAGCTGACATCAATGACATACTACTATACAGAAAGCCCCTTGTTATGCAGAGCATTTCAGGCAAATTAGGTTAATTTTGTCCCCAGGATGCAACCACACCAGTTGACTAACACCCAAGTACCTAATTTACTGATAGGTGAACATGGACAGCAGATGCCTTAAGAAAACATGTTCTGTTTCCTCCCGTACTGGGGATCGCCCCCTCCTGACCTCAGTGTGTGAGCTGTGCGCGCTAGCAATTGAGCTACATTTGACCCATACGAGTTTAGCACTTGTTTTAAATTTAATAATAATCTGCTCCAGTAACTCTAAATCAGTAATCATGTAGAGTTATATCTTATACACTTAGCACAACCAATTTTTAATCTAATGAAAGTTTTTCAGATATGATGATTTACTGAGAAATTTTATTATACAGTGGACCCCCGAGTTTCGTAAACCCCGGAAATCGTACATTTATGTAAGTATAATATTGTAAGTGCTTGTGGAAAAGTATTTTTGGGGGTCTGAAATAGACTAACTTACGTGTCATTTTTCCTTAAGGGGGTAAATTCGTTCGGTAATGGCACTTGAGCAGACTTCAGGAGTGAAGTTTTTACGAAACTCGGGGGTCCACTGTACAGTATAAATGGCAAACAAACTCCTTCCATCACTGAGTAATATTTTATTACGTATATAAGTCACTATTTAATTGATAAAAATTTGAATTCTTCAAGTATTAAGAAATAAACTCAAAGATTAAGCCTCAATAACTATTCATTAGTATATTCCAATTTTATACCTAATCTATATATACAATACTGCTGCACAATACACATCACCAATCTAGATTTGTTGAATGCATTTCTCCTTCCTGTTCTGAAAAATAAATATTCATATTAGCAAAACTAGTATTTTTTAATACCTACATTGTTACAAACTGAAAAAAATTGTTTGCATCTTTTTTTCAACATATACCCACATGAACACCTGCAGTTTATACATTTTCAGCCATTAGTCAGGGTGCAAAGTTTGCTAAAAAAATAATCTTGTTACCTTTAATAAGACTTATTGGCTTATGAAAATTCTTGTGAAGCCAATGCTAGTACTTTAAACATTTTAATAATGTAGTCAGCTAATGCCATGATTAGTGCAATATTACATTCAAAATAAGCACTAAACCCACAAGGGTCCTACAGTAGGAGCTCCATAAAATTAAAGAACTGGTAAAAGAAATCCATTAACTGTGTGCTAACTTTGTGTTCAAATGAACAAGAGAAATATCAAGAGGTAGCAGTTTCTAGTGTGGTGCTTGAGTGTTCTCTTATAATTTTCTATTGTATTAGGTAAAGGTCAGCACTACAGTTCAGAGTCTTGAAGATGTACACAAATAACCCACACATAGAGGGGAACTTACGATGACAATTCAGTCCGACTTGGAGCATTTTCAAAGTCACACTAACAGAAAAGAGAGATGGAGTCAGTATATCTAGGCCAGCTGGCCTCTATATATTGGACTGAAACATTGTCATAAGCTCCTCTCTCTTCTGTGTGGGTTATTTGTGTACTGTTCCAGTCACAATATTGTGCCTTTTTGTTCTTCCTGAAGATGTGAAGTGAATTGTAGAAAGTATGAATGGCATTTATACAATACAGTGGTATCTCTACTTATGAGCAGCTCCCAACTCGAACAATTATGTAAGTGTATTTTTGTATGTAGATGCTTTTGTAAGTGTATTTTTGGGGATCTGAAATGGATTAATCTAATTTTCATTATTTCTTATGGGAAAAAATTCCTTCGGTATCGGCACTTGAATAGCCGTCTGGAACGAATTTTGCTCGTAAGTAGAGGTACCACTGTATTTAGAATGTTTAGGGATTTGAACAAGTGCATAATGTATTGGCTATAATTTGAGTTTTATAGTGGATTGATGAAGTAGATCCCCTGGCACAAATGCCATGTGAGAAGTGTGAGTAAATGAGATTGGGGAAAAGTGCAAATTGTAGAGAATATATCTACTATCTTTGATATTTTTTTTTAGATATGTACTAGATATGGGCATTATTTTTCAACTTCTTTTCCACATGGAGATCTAGTTTTCACCCATCTTATTTTTTCTACCTTAGTATCATTAATTTTTAACATCTAATTAAAGACATGGTTTATTGCCAAAAATGCTATAAAATATTTTTCTATAAGGGTAACTTTGTTCTGAAAATAATTCAGAGTGAATGGCTAAGTTCATTCACACACTTTTAATAACCCTTAAACTGTCCACACGTAGATATACGTATGTTGGCGTGTGTACTGCTCCGAACGTAGATCAACGTTTTATTTTTCATTCCTTCAAATTTGGCACAATAGGCCTGAGTCGCCTAGACATGAGAGAATGGGTCTGTGCACTCAGTGTGTGCAGTATTAAAAAAATCTGGGACCACTTAGTACCTTGTGGGAGCACCAGTTCAATTGAGCGCCAGCTAGAGCAAATAGTGTGGCATACACCAGGGATTCACTGATGTCATGTTGCATTAACACTCCCCTTATAAGAGGAAAGTAAATATAGGTTAGATAAATACACGAGTGGCTGTGGGTGGGTGTGAGTTGGACCTGACTAGCTTATGCTTCTAGGTCTGATGCCATGCTCCTTCCTTCAGAGGATGTGACCTGACTAGGTGGGTCATTGGTCTAAGCTGGGGGGGTGACATGAACCTGCCTTGCATGGGCCAGTAGGCCTGCTGCAGTGTTCCTTCTTTCTTATGTTCCTATGTATTCGGCAGGCTGGCTGGCTTTGGCTGTCTCTATCTGTCTATAACTGTATCTGTCTATAACTGTATCTGTCTATAACTGTATCTGTCTATAACTGTATCTGTCTATAACTGTATCTGTCTATAACTGTATCTGTCTATAACTGTATCTGTCTATAACTGTATCTGTCTATAACTGTATCTGTCTATAACTGTATCTGTCTATAACTGTATCTGTCTATAACTGTATCTGTCTATAACTGTATCTGTCTATAACTGTATCTGTCTATAACTGTATCTGTCTATAACTGTATCTGTCTATAACTGTATCTGTCTATAACTGTATCTGTCTATAACTGTATCTGTCTATAACTGTATCTGTCTATAACTGTATCTGTCTATAACTGTATCTGTCTATAACTGTATCTGTCTATAACTGTATCTGTCTATAACTGTATCTGTCTATAACTGTATCTGTCTATAACTGTATCTGTCTATAACTGTATCTGTCTATAACTGTATCTGTCTATAACTGTATCTGTCTATAACTGTATCTGTCTATAACTGTATCTGTCTATAACTGTATCTGTCTATAACTGTATCTGTCTATAACTGTATCTGTCTATAACTGTATCTGTCTATAACTGTATCTGTCTATAACTGTATCTGTCTATAACTGTATCTGTCTATAACTGTATCTGTCTATAACTGTATCTGTCTATAACTGTATCTGTCTATAACTGTATCTGTCTATAACATCTGTCTATAACTGTATCTGTCTATAACTGTATCTGTCTATAACTGTATCTGTCTATAACTGTATCTGTCTATAACTGTATCTGTCTATAACTGTATCTGTCTATAACTGTATCTGTCTATAACTGTATCTGTCTATAACTGTATCTGTCTATAACTGTATCTGTCTATAACTGTATCTGTCTATAACTGTATCTGTCTATAACTGTATCTGTCTATAACTGTATCTGTCTATAACTGTATCTGTCTATAACTGTATCTGCCTATAACTGTATCTGCCTATAACTGTATCTGCCTATAACTGTATCTGCCTATAACTGTATCTGCCTATAACTGTATCTGCCTATAACTGTATCTGCCTATAACTGTATCTGCCTATAACTGTATCTGCCTATAACTGTATCTGCCTATAACTGTATCTGTCTATAACTGTATCTGTCTATAACTGTATCTGTCTATAACAGTTATTATACATAGTGTAAATTACCTAGGATAACTCAAAAATTCCAGGCAAAGTGCTATACAATGCTTGTAGATATAAGACATAATAGCATGACTGGCAAGTAATACGTACGCATCGTCACTTCTGCATCGTGTATAATACCTGTTGGCTTACGAGCCGCACTCTGAGACTTAAGAGACAAGCAGACGGAAAGACACACACAGGCAGACAGAAAGACAGATAAGCAGAGTTACACAGACATAAGCAGAGCTAGACAGACAGATACAGATAGACAGACAGATACAGATAGACACAGACAGATAGACATACAGACAGATACAGACAGACAGATACAGACAGACAGATACAGACAGACAGACAGACAGACAGACAGAGACATTGAAAAAGGGAGGGTTACCTTCAGCACTGCTGACATTTATCAAATGTCACTGGGCTGTCAAGAGTTATCTGACACTTGTCAACACACCATTCTTCAAGGAGTTTCATATACTCCAGGATGTCTGAAACATTGCTGGGACCTATAAATACTTCATATATATTTATAGACAATAGTAAATGACCAAGGCAGGTGAAAATGTTCACCTGTTGGTGTGATTGTGACTATTTGAGTACTATTTCAGTACCTAATATTAGTGTTAGAACAAAGATTGGCTATGAAATCACAAGAACTATTATAAATTGTAATTATCAGAACATAAAAATTATATAAATTAAAATAAAAACTAGAAAAAAAAGTATATCCGTAATACTTCTGCAAGCGGCAGGACTTGATGTTGCCTTCAGGTGAGCATCCAGCCCCAAATTGGCGGGCTTATATCTCAGTAAGTACTGGCCCTAAAAATTTTTTTTTTAGCCTATCCTGTTTATAAAAATGTGCTCTTCATTTAAAAAAAAAAAAAAAAAAAAAATTTCAAAATATTCGGAGCAGTACGCAGCTGCACGTAGATCTACATGTGGACAGTTTAAGGGTTAAACCAAAGTTGATATTCTATGTGGTCCCACTAATTTACATTACTAATATCCATTACTTGCTTACTGACTTTTCCCTCTAGTTATTCAAGTGGAATTCATTTTAATCAACTGCCAGGTAAGAAAATCTTTTATGCAAAACATATTTCATAGTCAGTCCTCCATAATTCAAACATTTTTGCACTCCACTTATTAGTTCTTTATCAATTTTTTCACACTTAATTGTTTTAACCCTTCGAGGGTTTTTGACATACTAGTACGGCTTACATGCCAGGGCGTTTGACGTACTAGTACGCCTAAATTCTAGCGACCTCAAATCAAGCAGAAACAGGCTGGTAGGCCTAGATGTGAGAGAATTGATCTGTGCGGTCAGTGTGCGCAGTATAAAAAAAATCCTGCACCACACAGTGCATAATGAGGAAAAAAAAACTCCGACCGTATTTTTAGTTTAAAACAGCGACTTTGCAGTCTATTTTCGTATGGTATTTATGATTATATTCTCGTCTTCCTGGTCTCATTTGATAGAATGGAAGATATATTAGAGAAATCGAGATAATTTTGATTGGTTTCTCAATGACAAGTACCTAGAAATTGAGCGCAAAGTAGCGAAAATGTTAGATTTTTGGCGATGTTCAAGAGTAAACAAATCACGCCGCACGTACAATACACATCAACTGGCGACTCTAATATTCTTGCACAAGTGTGCTGATGTCATTTATACAGTTTTTACAATGATGTAGTAGAATACATAATAATAAATCTTCAATTTATTGTGAGAATAAAAATTCAAAATGGAAAGCAGTGTAATGTATGAAGAGACTGGAGACGTGACTAATGGACAGATAAAACGTTATTCGAGTGCCAGGAATGTCTGTCTCGTTAATTCTGGACCCTATTTTGAAATTGGCATCTTTTGAAATTTGTGTGAAATTGGACAAATTGCCAATTTCTGACAACCTTATTGGGTAGTTGAAATCGGTAAATTAGCGGTTTCTTGTACTCAATCGATAGAAGAAATGGAGTTCTAGCGAAATAGCTATAATTGTAGTAGAATGAAACATTGGAATTTGCCGAAAATAGGGCTCAAAGTAGGCGAAATCGCCGATGCGTAAATAGCATCGATACCGCTAACTTCGCGAGAGCATAATTCCGTTAGTTTTCGATCAAATTTCATAATTTTGGTGGCGTTATGATCGGAAAAAGATTCTCTATCATTTCATAGGAAAAAAATTTTTTTTTTTTTTTTTTCCGAAAATGTTTCGACCCTGAGAGAGAGTTAAGAATCGGGGTCTCGACCCTGAAAGGGTTAAGATTAAGAACTGGCAGGTTTCCAACATTTATTAGTAAACTTCTCTTGTATTTCCACTTCACATTTCTTCGATCAAATTGCTATTTATATCTTTGACAAGTTCTGAGAGTCTTTTTGCTCCTTGATCCCGGCCATGGGTGGGGCTCCATTCACATGTACAGCTGCACCTTATGTGTCATCTATGTAACTGCAAAGTCTGGTTTAACAGACGATTTCACTGGCTATACTAGACTCCACTGAACCACAAGTTCTATGTTGCACACTCACTTTTTGCATTGCTGTTTTAAACCCTGAGTTTGACGGTCACTCCTGACCATCTCCCCCTTAACTTGTTCAAAACTTGAGTGTTTTTACAGCAATATGTAATTAAAATTAAAAACCTCTTCTCCATGTTGACGACCATGATAAAGAAAATATAGTTGTAAAACTACTGGAAAAGCATGTGATTCACTGAAGAGGATGAAGAACATATTTATCTAACAGAGAGTAGCATTAATGCAGAAATTAGCTCATGAATGATTTAAGAAATATTTTGTGAACGAGGACAAGGAGCATTTAACAAATTTGCTACTGCTTGATTACTAATCTGCTCAGCCACCCACTGACCAAATGCTTTTAGCACAGTGTTTTATAGCGCACGGTATATGTTAGCTTTCTGAAGGATCTATAAGAGACAGTAAAAGATTGCTACAAACCTCTTAAAATAGTGAAATGTTAGAATGGTTCACTTGTAATCATGAGTCTTAGCTGTCAGTGAAATTGGGTTTCCTCTTCTCAACAAATGCTGTCATGCCTTCCCTGCGGTCCTTCTAAAAAAAAAAAAAAAAAAAAAAAAAAATTAGGAAATTATGATTTTATAAAATCAATTATAACTAACAATAACAGTGGTAAAGTAAATGCTAAGTTGAATTACTCATTACAGTGCTTACACAGCTGCTTTCCACCAAGGTAGAATGACCCAAAGAAGAAAATGCATTCCTGGTGTATACCTGGAGAGGGTTTCAGCGATCAATGCCCCCACAGCCCGATCTGAGACCAGGCCTCGTGGTGGATCAGGGTCTGATCAACTAGGATGTTACTGCTGGCTGAACACAAACTGATGCATGAACCACAGCCTGGCTGGTCAGTACTGACTTTAGGTGCCTGTCTAGTGCCTTCTTAAAGACAGCCAGGGGTCTATTGATAATCCCCCTTATGTATGCTGGGAGGCAGTTGAATAGTCTTGGGCCCTTGACACTTACTGTGTTGTCTCTCAGTGTACTCGTGGCACCCCTGCTTTTCATTGGGGGAATGTTGCATCTTCTGCCGAGTCATTTGCTTTCATAGAGTGATTTTCGTGTGCAAGTTTGGTACTAATCCCTCTAGGATTTTCCAAGTGTATATTATCATGTATCTCTCTTGCCTGCATCCCAGGGAATACAAATCAAGGGACTTCAACTGTTCCCAGTAATTTAGGCGCTTTATCATACTTGTGTGCCGTGAAAGTTCTTTGTATAGTCTCCAGGTCAGCAATTTTGCCTGCCTTGAAGGGGCAGTTAGTGTGCAGCAGTATTCCAGCCTAGAGAGAATAAGCAATTTAAAGAGAATCATCATGGGCTTGGTGTCCCTAGTTTTGAAGGTTATCATTATCCATCCTATCATTTTTCTGTCATTCTTTAAACCTTTCAGGGTTTCGGCCGTACTAGTACGGCTTACGCGCCAGGGTTTTTGCCGTACTAGTACGCCTAAATTCTAGCGCCTTCAAATCAAGCGGAAACAGGCTGGTAGGCCTACATGTGAGAGAATGGGTCTGTGCGGTTAGTGAGCGCAGTATAAAAAAAATCCTGCACCACACAGTGCATAATGAGGGAAAAAAAAAACTGACCGTGTTTTTGGTTTAAAACATCGACTTTGCAGTCTATTTTCGTATGGTATTTATGCTTGTTTTCTCGTTTTCTTGGTCTCATTTGATAGAATGGATGATATATTACAGAAATAGAGATAATTTTGATTGGTTTTACGATGACAAGTACCTTGAAACTGAGTGCAAAGTAGCGAAAATGTTCGATTTTTGCCGATGTTCAAGAGTAAACAAATCACGTCATGCGTTCAATACACATCAACTGGCGAGTCTAATATTCTGCACAAGTGCGCTGATATTATTTATACCATTTTTACAATGATGTAGTTGTATACATAACAGTAAATCTTCTATTTTTTGTGAGAATAAAAATTCAAAATGGAAAGCAAAAGTAATGTAAGAGGGGCCTGGAGACGTGACTAATGAACAGATAAAATGTTATTTGAGTGCCAGGAATGTTTGTCTCATTTATTCTGGACACTATTTTGAAATTGGCATCTTTTGAAATTTGTGTGAAATTGGTCAAATTGCCAATTTCTGACCACCTTATTGGGTAGTTGAAATTGGTAAATTAGCGGTTTCTTATACTCAATTGATAGAACAAATGGAATTCTAGCAAAATAGCTATAATTTTAGTAGAGTGAAACATTGGAATTTTCCGAAAATAGGGCTCAAAGTGGGCGAAATCGCCAATGCGTAAATATCATCGATACTGCTATCTTCGCCAGAGCATAATTCTGTTAGTTTTCCATCAAACCTCATAATTTTGGTGTCATTATGATCGGAAAACGATTCTCTATCATTTCATAAGAAAAAATAATTTTCCGTTTTTCCAAAAAATTTGCGACCCTGACAACAAGTTTGAGAGAGGGTCTCGCAACCCTGAAAGGGTTAAATAGCTGTCTTACCAGAAGTGCACAGACATCACATTTCAAATAACCCATCAGAATATAAGATCTGAACCCATTTTTCAGAATGCAGGCACTGTACTTCCCATTTCAGAACTCGTGTTTGGCTAACTGTAATTTATAAAACTTATATTAGTAGTACTTATCTGAATATAAAAAACATTATGAAAAGATGTCACTGATTTACTCTTATTAATAGTGCCGCTTCTTTAGTTCTTAGCTAATACACTATCATTAGTTTTTTGTTTTTGCATTAAAATCATATTTTTAATATTAAAGAGAAATCTAATATGGGTTTCCTTTAGTTTAAACGGATTCACTCTGTGCAAATTCACTTATATGTGGCGACCCTATTTCTACTAGCAGTTTGTAGGACTAAAGAAGCATGGCCCTACAGAAAGAGGTCCTTAAATGAAGGACTGTCTCAAGATGAAGACACACTAATCCTCACAAGGGAATGAAACGGCTCAATCCAAGGGCAGGCATGATAGGTTGTCAGAATTATTATCACATGTCCTGTGTGCCAGGCCAAGTGAATGTCCATCCTCCAGGAATATTATGAGCAGTAGGACTACCAAAAAGCTTTAAGGTATTTGGAGGGTCCCAAGAAATAAAGTATCTGTAAAGAGGAGAATATGGTGGTGACATGGCAGAGGAAGGATGGCAGCTCTATTCCAGAATATTCTGGGAGTCTCGGGTGATGCCAATTATAACAAGTGAAGAACACCTGGTGGTAGGGGTTGAAGGAGGTACATGTGTACCTTGTATGGATCCAGAGGTGTGGCACATGCCAAGTACAATGGTAAAACATTTTTAAATGGGTCTTTGAATGTTGCAGAAAAGAGACAGCAGGAAGCAGGAGAGATGTTATGTTTGAGATCAGTGTGCAGTTTGAATATTATGAAGAGAATAAGGAGTGTAAAAAATTAATGGATGGTGTAATGTAATGAAAGTAATAATTCAAGTAGTGAAAGAGGAAATATTGAGACAGTTTGAGCATTTAGAAAAGATGAAGCATGATAGGTTGACCAAAAAAGTGTATAAATCTGTGATGAATGGAAGGTGTGATGGATGCCTAAGGAAGTGTTTAAAAGAGGGTGTCAAGATTTTGAAAGGTAAGGGCAAGATCATCAAACAGTCGAGTGTGTTAGATGGAAAGGAGTGAAGACCAGGTGTTATTTTGGATCTGACATGCTATTGGAGTGTTACCAGGGTAATATCTATTATGGGATTTAGGGAAACTAGTTAGCCAAACTTGAGTTCTAGAAGTGGGAGATATCTGTGCCTGCACTTTCAAAGTTGGGTGGGGATGTTACAGTTTTATATCATTTAAGCTGTGATAGCCATGAACTTCTGAAAAGACAGCTAGGGAATGAGTGATGGTAAATGTGTTTCTTTCATTGGATCACCCTGCTTTGTTGGGAAACAGATAAAACATAGAAAATATAATACATAAAGAAAATTTAACACCATGAGGGAAAGGAGGCCACCAGTACTAACTACAATAAGTAGTAGAAAAAAAAAAAAGACTAGAAAAATAATTTTACAGACAATGGCAATAAGTATAATGAGATGGAGGAGAGTACAGTGCCTGCACTTTGGAGGGGTAGGGATGTTCCAGCTCAACAGGGTCACTTGAAATGTGATGACTGCACACTTATGGCAAGACAGCTATTTGATTGAATAATGGATCAATGAAGAATGCTTCCTTTTTTTTGAGTCGCCTTACCTTGCTAGATTATCAGTTAAAAAAAACAAAGACAGTTCTACAGCTACTGCAAACTAAACAAACCAGTTACTGAAAAATAATATAAAAAACAGCTCTTCTAAATAATTAAGAAATAAATGATCATATAATCACACAGGATGGTAAATATACTCACAGTGGCAAAGGTACAATGAAATAATCTCTTCTCAAAGTGGAGTCCTTCACTAAGGGGTAGCTCAAAAGCTGTAAATCCAAAATTAAATTAGCACACTATTATTTGTATTAGATTAAAAATGTTATACCATTCTCTACATCCTTAAATGATGGTGATGCTGTAAAATTTTAGACCATTTCAGTGTTCAAATACTCATACAAAACAATGTTACAAACAAGCTGCATTAAAGCATATAACTGTCCCTTACTTAGTCTGTGATGCATTCTGAGATGGGTATGTGTTATTGGAACTTAGTTGTATAAAGTAAAAAGGAGATGAGATTTACAATGCTTATTGTCTTCCTTCCCTAGACCCAGCATCTCAAACCTATCTCATTAATACACATACCTATACAAAATCTACTAAAAAATCAAATGACAAAACAATATGAAAACATGATTATGATTGAAACTTTATTATTCTCTAGAGTAGGATTGCAGATGAGCAAGGAGGCTTTAGAGTGGGTAGGGGATGTGTAGATCAAGTGTTTACAGTGAAGCATATATGTGAACAGTATTTAGATAAAGGTAGAGAAGTTTTTATTGCATTTATGGATTTAGAAAAGGCATATGATAGAGTGGATAGGGGAGCAATGTGGCAAATGTTGCAAGTGTATGGAATAGGTAGTAAGTTACTGAAGGCTGTAAAGAGTTTTTATGAGGATAGTGAGGCTCAGGTTAGGGTGTGTAGGAGAGAGGGAGACTACTTCCCGGTAAAAGTAGGTCTTAGACAGGGATGTGTAATGTCACCATGGTTGTTTAATATATTTATAGATGGGGTTGTAAAAGAAGTAAATGCTAGGGTGTTGGGGAGAGGGGTGGGATTAAATTATGGAGAATTAAATGCAAAATGGGAGTTGACACAGTTACTTTTTGCTGATGATACTGTGCTTATGGGAGATTCTAAAGAAAAGTTGCAAAGGTTAGTGGACGAGTTTGGGAGAGTGTGTAAAGGTAGAAAGTTAAAAGTGAACATAGATAAGAGTAAAGTGATGAGGGTATCAAACGATTTAAATAAAGAAAAATTGGATATCACATTGGAGAGAGGATTATGGAAGAAGTAAATGTTTTCAGATATTTGGGAGTTGATGTGTCAGCGGATGGGTTTATGAAGGATGAGGTTAACCATAGAATTGATGAAGGAAAAAAGGTGAGTGGTGCATTGAGGTATCTGTGGAGACAAAAACGTTATCCATGGAGGCAAAGAAGGGAATGTACGAAAGTATAGTGGTACCAACACTCTTATATGGGTGTGAAGCATGGGTTGCAAATGCTGCAGCGAGGAGGAGGCTGGAGGCAGTGGAGATGTCCTGTCTAAGGGCAATGTGTGGTGTAAATATTATGCAGAAAATTCGGAATGTGGAAATTAGGAGAAGGTGTGGAGTTACTAAAAGTATTTGTCAGAGGGCTGAAGAGGGGTTGTTGAGGTGGTTTGGTCATTTAGAGAGAATGGATCAAAGTAGAATGACTTGGAGAGCGTATAAATCTGTAGGGAAAGGAAGGCGGGGTAGGGGTCGTCCTAGAAAAGGTTGGAGGGAAGGGGTAAAGGAGGTTTTGTGGGCGAGGGCTTGGACTTCCAGCAAGCATGTGTGAGCGTGTTAGATAGGAGTGAATGGAGACAAATGGTTTTGGGACATGACGATCTGTTGGAGTGTGAGCAGGGTAACATTTTGTGAAGGGATTCAGGGAAACCAGTTAATTGATTTAGTTGGACTTGAGTCCTGGAAATGGGAAGTACAATGCCTGCACTTTAAAGGAGGGGTCTGAGATAGTGACAGCTGGGAGGGACTTTTCTCAGCTGTCATATCTGAGCTCCTCTGCAAGGACAGTGATTATGTATGAGTGTGGTGAAAGTGTTGAATGATGATGAAAGTATATTCTTTTTGGGGATTTTCTTTCTTTTTGGGTCACCCTGCCTCGGTGGGAGACGGCCGACTTGTTGAAAAAAAAAAAAAAAAAAAAATGTCAAACCTTTTTCTTTACAGAACCTGCACAAAAATTTTCCCTTGACCTATAGCACAAGTCCAAGTGCACACACAATCATATGAAACTCATACATGTATAAATAAATTAAAGTGCCATTGCATTAGTGAACTGTTATGAAGGACTGTCTCCTGTATACTATTGGTTACTAAACCAAGCAAGACAGTTGAAATTACAGTACTTGTTTTAGCTACAGGAGCAGAGCATTTAGTCTATTCTAAGGTTTTTAAAGCTCCAGTAGTTTTTACCATTTAGTACTTTTTCTTGTACACTATTCCAACAGTCTACTACATAGTTTGTTATAAGCCAAATTTACTATGATGGAATCCCTGCCCCTTCCTTTTCTTCTTAGTAGATTTAGTTTATCATGTCTGCATGCTAATATTGATTCTTAGAACAAAGATTAAAGGTGAGTGTGCAGTATAAATTTCCCAGAGTTGTGTACTGCACTTTGACATCTAAGAAAACAAACTTGGGTTTAAGTAAATGTGAATTTGACCACTGAACATGAGGTTACTCAAGAATATGTATGTATATGTATTTGTATATACGGATGGGGCTTGGACATCCAGCAGGCATTCATGAGCATGTCAGATAGGAGTGAGTGCAGGCAAATGGTTTTTGCAACTTGAGCTGTTGGAGTGTGAGCAAGGTAACGTTTTGTGGAGGGATTCAGAAAACCGGATAGTCCTGAAGGTGGGAAGTAGTGCCTACACTCTGCTGAAGGAGGGGCAGGGATATTTGCAGTTTGGAGGGGCATTTGAACTGTAGTGTCAGCACGCTTCTGGCAAGACAGTAATGGAGTGAATGATGGTGAAAGTGTTTCTTTTTTAGATTACCTTCCCTCAGTGAAAGATGGAAAGTGTGTTAAAAAATTTAATATATAGACATGTATATGTATATACTGTACATGGCAGTTCACAAAATTGTTTCATTATTTCCACTCACAATTGTTTACCGATTCCTTGCACATGGCTACAATCAGTTTAGAGTGTTGAGCAATCTTTTCTCCAAGTTTGATAGCTTCATCTAGGAGTTGGTCTGGTGGGTGCACAGAACTAACCAGTCCTGAAAGAAATGGGAATTAGTTTAACTTTTTAAATGACCACTTAATGGAGGTAGTAGTGAAATAATACTTTAGATACATGTTATGTATATCTCATCCAAGGCTAGATTAATGCTGCTGAAGGCCCTAGGCACTTAGTGCCTTACATATGGTAGGCCCTATGTACTTAGTGCACCATACCCCAAAGTTTGAAGTGTTCCTCAAAGAAATGCCTAGCACCATTTTTTGGGATCCTTAATCATATTGTGTATAAGAAAGCCAACATTTTGTATGTTTTCAAGTAAACTAGTGCTTACCTGCAGGCATCCTTTTCATCAAAGTTCCCAATACTGAACACCCTTCTAGGGTTTTAAGATCAAACTTTGGGTGGCCTAAAGCATGTCTAATAAATCCCAACATGCTAAATTTCATGCATCCAAAGAAATTAACCGTGTGTATGAATTGAGGTCACAGCCAAATATGAAAGCTGCCATCTATGCAGCATTTTTTGTATTAGCCACAATCTGGACAAGCTGGAGCATCCTTCATACCATTACCAGGCAGTGTTGCATATAAGGGGTCAAAATTCTTACAATTTTCTGAATAAACCCAAGTGAGGAGGACGTTAGAACTAAGCAGACTGAATTCCAGATGACCAGGTTGGCATATGTGTGTAATGATAAATTTACCTGAAAAGCTAAAGCAGGATAGATTATGTAGTCTCTTTATAATACTGAACCACTGATTCATTGCATACAGTGAGTCCAGAGTATAGGAAGAAGGAAACCTAACTGATAAGTGAGTATAACTTGAAGCTTACTTATATGAAGTTTCATTTGCCCTGGAGGTCCTTGTAATATATGCAGTGAGCCTACTTAAATGCCTGAGGCATACTGAGGGCCATCTGACCAGAATGGCCACTGTCTGTACAAGGATAAATCTGCTTTGGGAGCCATAACAAGGCATGGTGGAGCAGTTTGTTAAAACCAAATCGTCACTCCTCCACACAATGGGTACTGTGACTGTTGCTTTGAGGAGGAACTCAAACCTAACATAAATGGTGAATGGTACAAGCTCTGTGTATCAGCATAATGCATACCCTATGAATACTCTACACCTGAAGCTAGCCCTTTGACTATATATTTCTCTTCAAGTGCATGTGAATGCTTTCCACTTAGGATACCTAGTGGTGAAACCTTCTAATGGACCCTTTCTATGTTCTACCTTGATTACATTCTCCCTGGACCAGTGACTGGAGCCAGCATGAAGACATGCAGGTAACCACCCCCTCTTCATAGACATCCTGGTGGATGTCAGACAGCAATGGAATAATTCTCCTACAAGCACCACACTTCCTACAGGAAATAGCAAAGTCCTCTTCACTATTTTTTGTAGACCCTATCAGTCCTACCTAGATGCATGTTGTGCTGAGGAGGGTTTACCTAGAGCCATTTGCTTATCAGTGGACATTTTGCCAGGCCCATAGTGAGGTTATTCTCTCCTCTGACTTGGTGTGACCAGTTCCTTAAATTCAAGTAGTCAAACAGGTCTTCCTGCCCGAACACATACAGGTCTTTCAGGTGCAGTGGAGTGCTTCTCCCACTGCCAGGTAGGGGAATGACACCTTTGGTCAAAATGATCTCTAGGCCAACATTAGCGAGGCATCCACATGTGCTAGAGCAGGATCTTTTCCTATGAAAATGCTCAGGGTTTGCCTGTGTAGCTAGTTTTGGTGCATATGAAACATCAGGGTTATTCTGAGTCCTAGGCAGTTACCAGTCAACTTCTTTCTGGTGTGGGCTTTGCTCAAGGCGAAGATTATAGATCTTCTCCAATGCACTAGGCCAGCATGCTTGTCAGACATCTGGTTAAATCACTATTAACACTGGCTGGGTAAAGTCTAAGTGATGAGATCCCCTTGAATTCTGCCACTGCTAAACAGCTGCCTTCTCTGTGTTTACAGTACTGGTAGCATATACAATTTCAAATGAGTCTTCTGGGGCTCAAATTGCAATATAATATTTTGATTTAATTAAAAACTCTTTTTGTTATATGATGCTCTGGAGGGCCACTGTTTCTATCACTTTCTCCAGACATCGTATTGTGGTTGCCAAGTGGGTCTTGGAGCTGTGAAGGGACCTCAACTGATGCCAAGCACAAGAGGCAAGCTTTTTTTATTTTTTAGTGTAAGATTCATCTGTACAAACCTGCATTTGTAGTCACAATAGGGTCCATGCTAACCAACAAGAAGCAAATATCAACTCACAAAGAGATGGTCCTATACTAAGCTTACAGCAGGCACTGGGGCTCATTAAAGGGAGTATTGATATAAATAAGACATTATATGAATAAACAGAAAGATGGACATAGGGCTCAAACTGTGGTGCGTAAATTGACAGTCTGACATTCTACTGTCTGACACTTACTGTAGTAATATATTCCGTCAGAGGCATCAACTGTAACCCAAGTGAACTGCTGTTAGAGGCCTGGATGGCCAAGACAGTAGAGCATCAGACTGTTAATTGATGGACTGATGTTTGATCCCCACATCCACCTTTCTCTTTATTCATTGACAGTTGTTTATTACAACTTAATTTGAGATCAAGATGATATATATTCCAGGTGAACTTCCAAGACTCACTGCTAAAGTGAATGCTGCAAAAAATATGCTACTTCTTCTAAATTTTCAATTCCATGACAAAGTTCTATCTCTTACTGCATAAAGAGCATAGTTCCACTACAAAGACTATTTCCAGAAAAGTATTGTCCCCTCAACATAATACTACCTACAAAAAAACCTAATACGTATTGAATGTGTTATCAGCAAGACATTTTCCAAAAGAAAAAAAAAGAATAACTTGTTAAACCACACTTATGATTGAATTAGTTGGTAAGGTAATAATAAAATTACTAATGATGATTTGGACAATAAATGTTACTAACAGTGAAATTACCAGTGCTTGCATTAGAACTTACCCCATGCATTTGCTTGTTGTGCTGTGATCATATCTCCTGTCAAGCACATCTGCATGGCCCGAGACTTTCCTATTGCTTTAACAAGGCGTTGAGTGCCGCCGGCCCCAGGAATTGTTGCAAGTATAATTTCTGGTTGGCCAAATCTAAGTAAACAATAATATAAATTATGCCAAATATATGTTAATTAAAAACTAATAAAGCAACTAATAAAAACTAACATGCAAGAACAGCATCAACAATGGCACATATCTGAGTGGGCAATAATACAGTACCCCAGTATGTAAGAGCTGTATGTCAAACAGAAATGAATGGACAATGAAACATGTAGTTGTTGTTGTGCCAAACAATATAGTAAAGTACAGCATTACATAATTATGTGGACTCCAGGAATATCCAATTCTGAATATGAAAGTAAATCAATGATGATTAGCAGACATACCCCAAAATCTTTTCCTTATTAGTGGAAATAAAAACCTCACATTTGACTATGTAGCTTGGTAAGACTTATGTTGTAATTACCTAGTTGTAGCTACAGAAGAAGAGTTAAGCCCCTAGTATCCAGTCTTTAGTAATTAGTCTATACAGTAATAGTTTTTTTAAAGTTTGCAATGGTTGAAGCACTCGCTACATCTTCCTTTAAATCATCCTATTGATCTACCACTTAACAAAAAAAAAAAAAAAAAAAAAAGTTTCTAAAATAAATTTTAGTAGATTATTATTATATTTTTCTTAAGCTTATAGCTCTGGCCTCTTGTTGTACCAGTTATAGTTTAAAAATCTTCCTTGTCCATTCTTTCATATCCTTGTATAACCTTGAATTTTTATCATGCCTACTCATTTCCTCTTATCAGCCAAAGTTAACCTCTTGAGGATCAGTGCTGTAGTTCTACAGTTTTGAGCTCTGGGTCAGTGCCGTAGTTCTACGGTTTTGAGCTCAGTTCACTCAGATAAGCTGTGAGGGGTAAATTTTGGCCTAGATATGAGAGAATGAGTGTGTGGAGAGTGCACCATATTAAAAAGTCCTGCCTCATGCAGTGCATGATGGGGAAAAAAACTGACCGAGCTTTTGGTTTAAAATAGCAAATTTGAGGTGTATTTTCAGATACTGTAGTTTTATTCTCGGTGTCTTGGTATCATTTGATAGAATGAAAGATACATTACTGAAATAGAGATGATTTTGATTGGTTTCAGGACAAAGTAGCTTGAAATTGAGCTCAAAGTAGTGGAAATATGCGCTAACATTAATATATAAGAGTAAATCTTTTATTTTGCGGGTGAATAAAAATTCAAAATAGAAAACAAGTGGCCTGGGAACATTACTAATGAACAGAGGAAAGGTTATTTTAATGGGCATTGTTTATTCTGGACCCTATTTTGAAACTGGCATACTATTTTGAAATTTGTGTGAAATTGGCCAAATTACCAATTTCTGATCACTTTATTGGGTAGCTGAAATACTAGTTAATTGGTCGATATCTTGTGCTCAATCGATAAAATGGAAGACATACTAGCAAAATAACTAAGAATTTGATCTACTGGAGCAACTTAATTGGCCTAAAATAGGACTCAAAGTGGGCAAAATCGCCGATGTGTAAATATCGGACATAGGAAAATTTACGAAAGCGCAATCTTGTCAATTTTCCACCAAATTTCGTACTTTTTGTTTTATTACCTTCAGAAAACATTCTCTACCATTTCATAAGAAAAAGTAAAAAAAATTTTTTTTTAAATTCTTGGACCCTGTGGACACTTTAGATTGGGGTTCTGGACTCTCAAGGGATATAGTGAACCCTCGCTATTCGAACACTCCAAAACTCACCCTTTTATATAAGTTTATTATTATAAGAGCTTTTATAAGTGTATTTTTGGGGGTCTGAAATGGACTAACCTAATTTACATCATTCCTTATGGGAATAAATTCGTTTGGTAACAGCACTTGAACAGCATTCTGGAATGAGGGCGAGTTTTGGAGTGTTCGAATAGCGAGGGTCCACTGTATATTCAATGCTTTCAGCCTTTATTGTAACTCAGGTTTTGGATGTCTCTTACCACTTTCTGCTCAGTTTGGCCTACTTATGCATGCCATCCTCTAATGGAAATCCTGATTACGTATAGTAAATGCCTATACAGTGGACCCCCGAGTTACGAGCACCTCGGAAATCGTACAATTATGTAAGTGTAATATTGTAAGTGCTTTTGTAAGTGTATTTTTGGGGGTCTGAAATGGACTAACCTACTTGACATTATTCCTTATTCCTTAAGGGAGAAAATTCATTCGGTAATGGCACTTAAGCAGCCTTCTGGAATGAATTATGCTCGTAACTCAGGGGTCCACTGTATTTGTGATTATTCAGTCAGTCTGGGGCCACAGCAGCTCGCATGCTTCATTACTCAAAATGCAGTATTCCATTTTCTTAAAGAATCCATGCATAAGGTGTGTATGTCAATTATGTTGGGCTTTATATGGGTTCCTGCACTGCAAGATGAAATGGTTAGCTGTGCCTGATCTAAATCTGCCCTTTGGTCATGATCTGCAAGGTGGGAAACTAAAGTTAGAGAAGATTTCCTGGTGCACTGCATGTGTTGTTAGAAGATGCATGTCACTAGTTCCTTCAATAGAGTAATGGAAAGAAAAAGACTATTAAGCTTAAGTGCTTAAACTTCAAAACTAACTACCAATGAAAATAAAAATTCATCATATATGTACATCCCTAGTTGTGATGACAAGTTTCCCCTAATTTTGCTCCAAGTGACTTACTAAGATGACCAAAAATAATTTTCCCCAAACATTGTGATTTCCAGAAACTTACCTCTATCTGGCAAGTACTACTCAATGTACAACTTTTCTTAAATTTTTTAAAATTTACATTAAACTTTGTATTTTCAATTTAGAGACTAAAAATTTCTTCTTCTTTCAACAAACCGGCCGTATCCACTGAAGCAGGGCGGCCCAAAAAGAAAAACAAAATTTCCCTCTTTAACTTTAGTAACGTACAGTGGACCCCCGGAAATCGGCCCTAATCCGTTCCAGGAGCTAGGCCTAAAATCAAACTGGCCGATTTTTGAACACTTATTTCCCATAAGAAATAATGTAAATACTATTAATCCGTTCCACCCAAAAATATTCACCAAAAATTCACTTTTTTAAAGAATAAATACTATAGTTTTACATACAGAAAACAATGAGAAATAAATATAAAGCACTAATTTTAATTGATAAATGAAGTTAAATCAGTTTTACCTTTATTGAAGACTCTTGTTGGCGTATCAGAGAGGCAGGAGTTTGTTTGGAGGCAGGACAAGATAGTCCTTCAATATGACAATAATATCAACTCTACAGCTTATTTATCTAGCACAATTCATCTGACATAATAAACAATATTAATAACATAGAAACATGATATAAACTCTACAATGAATAAAACATGTCATTACGAGCGTAAGGACTGGTGGAGGTGTTGTTGTTGTTGGGTGTAAGGGCCACTGACCATAAGCCGTGGTGGTGGTCGGCTGCAGCAGAACGCTACCACCACTATTCACACAAACAACTGTAAATAATTTATAAATAAGAAATATTTACACTTTAATTTATAAATAAGAAATATTTACACTTTAATTTATAAATAAGAAATATTTACACTTTAATTTATAAATAAGAAATATTTACACTTTAATTTATAAATAAGAAATATTTACACTTTAATTTATAAATAAGAAATATTTACACTTTAATTTATAAATAAGAAATATTTACACTTTAATTTATAAATAAGAAATATTTACACTTTAATTTATAAATAAGAAATATTTACACTTTAATTTATAAATAAGAAATATTTACACTTTAATTTATAAATAAGAAATATTTACACTTTAATTTATAAATAAGAAATATTCACACTTATATAAATAAGAAATATTTACACTTACCTTGGAGGAGATGTTGGCAGAGGGCAGCTCTGGTCTCAGTGTCCCTATATTCCTCAAACAAACAATGGAGGAGTTAAGTTTCGTGTCATAATTTTTCTATCGATTAATGGCTTAACTTACTTGCTACACTGTTAACCCTTTGACTGTCGCAACCCCTAATCATGAGTGCTCTCATGTTGTCGCAAAATTTAAAAAAAAAAAAAAAATATTTTTTCTTATGAAATGATAGAGAATCTTTTCCCGATGGTAATGACACCAAAAGTATGAAATTTGATGGAAAACTTCCCGAATTACGCTCTCGCGAAGTTAGTGATCTTGGCGATTTATACGCATCAGCAATTTCGCCGACTTTGAGCCCTATTTTCGGCCAATTCCATTGTTCCAGTCGACCAAACTCATAGCTATTTCTTTAGAACTCCATTTGTTCTATCGATTGAGTACAAGAAACCACCAATTTACCGATTTCAACTACTCAATAAAGTGGTCCGAAATTGTCAATTTGGCCAATTTCATGCAAAATAAAAAAAGTTGTCAATTTCAAAATAGTGTCCAGAAAAAACAATGCAGACATTCCTGGCACTAAAATAAGATGTTATCTGTTCATTAGTCACGTCTTTAGGCCCCTCTTATATTACTCTTGCTTTCTATTTTGATTTTTTATTCACACAAAAAATAGAAGATTTACCGTTATGCAGACTATTGCATTATTGTAAAAATGGTATAAATAATATCAGTGCACTTGTGAAAGAATATTAGACTCACCAATTGATGTGTATTGGATGCGTGGCGTGATTTGTTTACTCTTGAAAATTTGCAAAAATCGAACATTTCCCCTACTTAGAGCTCAATTTCAAGGTAGTTTTCATCATGAAACTAATCAAAATCATCTATATTTCTGTAGTATGTTTTCCATTCTATGAAATGAGACCATAAAAAAGAGAATGCAACCATAAATACTATACGAAAATACACCTCAAAGACGGCGTTTTAATCCAAAAACACGGTCGGATTTTTTTTTCTCTCATTATGCACTGCGTGCTGCAGGATTTTTTTTATACAGCGCACACTGACCACACAGACCCATTCTCTCATATGTGGGCCTACCAGCTTTCTCCCGCTTGATTTGAAGCCGCTAGAATTTGCGAGTATATATACGTCCGAAACAGTGGCTCGTACGACGTATATATACGACCAAAACAGTCAAAGGGTTAATGCTACACTTTATCACTGACTGGTGCTATAGCCTTTATCAACTTGTGCTGCTTTAGAATCGTACATATCGTAGAATCACTGAAGAAGGCACATTCTTCCCTCTCTTCCTCCTGCACTTTGGTACTTTGCTACAATTTCTTTCTTCAATTCTATCGTGTTTGTCACTTTCTTTACCAAAGGGCTGCCACTATGAAGTTTCTTTGGGCCCATGGTGGCTTATTTCACAGTCACAATCAATAAACAAGCACTAAACACAATGAATTTATTGTGATAAACAAAGCTAGACTGACTCGGTGAGGCGCGCAAGCACGGGACAGGCGGACAGGTCTAGGACGCGGGCCGATAATCGGGGAAACGGCCAATAATCAGGCAAAAATTGGGCCAAAAAAAGCGATCGATAATCGAGCCGGCCGATAATCAGACCAGCCGATTTCCGGGGGTCCACTGTACAGTGGACCCCCGAGTAACGAACAAAATTCATTCCAGAAGCCTGCTCAAGTGCCATTACCGAACGAATTTACTCCCTTAATAAATAATGTCAAGTAGGTTAGTCCATTTCAGACCTCCAAAAATACACTTACAAAAGCACTTACAATATTATACAGTGGTACCTCGACTTACGATGGTCCCCAAACACACCCTTTTATGTAAGTTTATTTTTTTAAATGCTTTTGTAAGTGTAACTTTGGGGGTCTAAACGGACTAGTCTATTTTACATAATTTCTTAAGGAGATAAATTCGTTTGGTAATGGCACTTGAACAGCATTCTGGAATGAAAAAATATCGTAAGTCAAGGTACCACTGTACTTACATAATTGTACGATTTCCGGGGTGTTCGTTACTCGGGGGTCCAATGTATACAAGAGACGGGGTTACCAGCCCCTTTCTCCTGGCATATTAGTCGCCTCTTATGACACACATGGACTAAAAGATTAATTCTTTCTTTTTCTTTCAACACGTCGACCGTTTCCCACCGAAGCGGGGTGGCCCAAAAGGAAAAACGAAAGTTTCTCCTTTTACATTTAGTAATATATACAGGAGAAGCGGTTACTAGCCCCTTGCTCCCGGCATTTTAGTCGCCTCTTACGACACGCATGGCTTACGGAGGAAGAATTCTGTTCCACTTCCCCATGGAGTAAAAGATTAATTATTATTAAAATATTTAATTTAAAGATGTATAAACAGTATTTGAATATTTTCCAAAATATATTTTGGAGTACCGTAGAGTAATTATGTTAATGAGTTAAGTGTAAAAGTTCACTACTGTATTAATAAAAACCAATAATATTCTTACTTGGCTTTCTCCCCAGCCAAGATAATATCACACATCATGGCAACTTCACAGCCTCCACCAAGGGCATAACCATTCACTGCAGCTATTATTGGTTTCTTCACTTTGCTCACACTATCCCAGCTATTGAGAAAGTTTCCACCAAAGCAGTCTATAAATCCTTTGCTTTGCATGTCCTTAATATCAGCACCTGTAATATAAAACAGTATACATATCAATGAGTACTCTATGTAAATAAACTTTGCAATATAATCCCAGTCAACTAATAAATCTCTCAATGGAGATAATAATGATTACCAGAGCTCTTTCCAATAATTTTAACAATCCTCGCCTAATCGGGTAATCTACACCATCGAGAAATCTGTCAGAGGAATATTGTTTAAACCATGGGTGCAAGCAGACCTGTCTGCAGAGTTCCAACTTCCTTCATAACACTACCCAACATTGCTACCTAGTGGAAGCAGGATTACCTCAACACCATTTTCCAAAGAAGCACTTAGAATCATTGACATTTAGTAGATGCAATATGTGAGCTACATTACTGAAACTCAAGACTTACTTGCAACAGTGGACAACATTTTCAAGAAGGATGCAGATGACAGTATTGACATATAAGCTTCAAGAGGGCGAGATGTGTATGTACATAAAAAAAAAATTCCAATGGTTTAAGAAATGATAGGAACTGGAAACTAATGTTGGCTGATGGCAAATTGGCTGATACTGAAAATAATTACCTAGAATATAAAGTATTATACTGAGGTCATAGTTAGAAAAGTTCCAATGTTCCAGATTCACACTAAGATATCCAAAGTACGTATAACTAAAGAAGGATCTAGTGGGCAAGAGGCAAAAATATAGCAAATACTGAAGAATGGAAATGGTCCTAAATATAAACCCATTCAATTTGTGCCGAGCATCAGGATTACAGCTTTATAGGCATCAAAACCAAACCTGAAGGTAATTTGTCATGGGAAATAACAAAATTATGAGGGAGATCCCAAATGAAGATCAAATGAATTATCACTCAACAAAAGGCAGATATCAGAACTGAAACAAACACAAATGCTCAATGGCCTTATTAAAATCCCTAAATCTTACAATTCAGGCTAAATCTTTTGGAGCCTGAATTTTAATACTGACTCAGACCTGCAACTCTTCCTTGAAAACTAACAAAAACAGATATAACACTAAAAATCAAAATAAAGAACTACGTATACATTAATAATTAAATAAAAAAAATGAACACAGTCTGGACTTAGCTTATTAGCAATTATTTAAGCAGATTATGCAAAAAGTCCTTAATTACTGTTAGGTATGCTTTTTACTTTGTTATATACACATTGCATTCTTGTCTTTGTTGTAACATTTGGTTGCTTAACAATATACGTACTTTATATCCTGCATTATATTACATAATACTAATTTTCAATTAATTAATATTACAGCCTTGTCTCCAAGGTTATACATAACTTTTTATTTATAAAAGAATACTGTACAAATAAACAATGCCAAAAGCATAAAGGAAAATTTTTCTTCTGAAATAATGGTAGAACATTAGAATACAGGAGGGCCCACTTATACAGCTGGTTAGGTTCCGGGCTACTGCTGTAAAGTGAAACAGCCCTTTTCTTTCCTTTTTTTTTAATTTTTACTTTCAAATGAACATAATAGCCGGATAACATGTTTACACTATTATACATTAAGTGAGCAATAGAGCTAGGCCTAAAAAATGCATATACAGTACACACATTACTTACCTTAAAATATTTTTGTCCTAAGCTTATAGTGAGTGGCAAATATATTTATTGCAGGAAGTCTGAATACAGTCATACCTCGGTTAACGATGCTGTCAGTTAACGAAAGTTTCGGGTAACGATATTTATAACGTAAAAAAAAATGATTGCGGTTAACGATGTTTGCTTCGGGTAACGACATTCGTACCGGACGTGTCCGCGTGGCGCCCAGCTGAGCGGCATTCCAGGGAGCGTCAGTGTGCTATTGTTTACAAGTGAGAGCGATCACCACCCACTCCACCCACGCACATTTATACCAGTATATTGTCATTATTCCACTGTTTTTAGTGCTTGCAACTGCTAAATAAGCTACCATGGGTCCAAAAAAAGCTCCTAGTGCCAGCCCTGTGATAAAGAGTGTAGCATTCATGCAGGGAGTGTAGCATTCATGCAGGGAGTGTAGCAGGCATGCAGGGAGTGTAGCAGGCATGCAGGGAGTGTAGCAGGCATGCAGGGAGTGTAGCAGGCATGCAGGGAGTGTAGCAGGCATGCAGGGAGTGTAGCAGGCATGCAGGGAGTGTAGCAGGCATGCAGGGAGTGTAGCAGGCATGCAGGAGTGTAGCAGGCATGCAGGGAGTGTAGCAGGCATGCAGGGAGTGTAGCAGGCATGCAGGAGTGTAGCAGGCATGCAGGGAGTGTAGCAGGCATGCAGGGAGTGTAGCAGGCATGCAGGGAGTGTAGCAGGCATGCAGGGAGTGTAGCAGGCATGCAGGGAGTGTAGCAGGCATGCAGGGAGTGTAGCAGGCATGCAGGGAGTGTAGCAGGCATGCAGGAGTGTAGCAGACATGCAGGGAGTGTAGCAGGCATGCAGGTAGTGTAGCAGACATGCAGGGAGTGTAGCAGGCATGCAGGGAGTGTAGCAGGCATGCAGGGAGTGTAGCAGGCATGCAGGGAGTGTAGCAGGCATGCAGGGAGTGTAGCAGGCATGCAGGGAGTGTAGCAGGCATGCAGGGAGTGTAGCAGGCATGCAGGGAGTGTAGCAGGCATGCAGGGAGTGTAGCAGGCATGCAGCAGGGAGTGTAGCAGGCATGCAGCAGGGAGTGTAGCAGGCATGCAGGGAGTGTAGCAGGCATGCAGGGAGTGTAGCAGGCATGCAAGGAGTGTAGCAAGCATGCAAGGAGTGTAGCAGGCATGCAGGGAGTGTAGCAGGCATGCAGGAGTGTAGCAGGCATGTAGGGAGTGTAGCAGGCATGCAGGAAGTGTACCATTCATGCAGGGAGTGTGGCATTAAAAGAAAAAAGGCCAGTAACCCCAGAAAAGAACTTGCCACCTGCATTGTTAATGAAAGGGGATTCCCCTTCCAAACACTAGCATACTATACTCCATCCTTTCCCCTCCTCCCGTCCTCCACACATCAACAACTCTTCAATAAATGTAAGTGACATGTTATTGTACTATATTTACATATGTATTTATTTATTGTTCATTAAATTGTGTATTATTTAATGTCAAAAAGTTCTAAAAAATATTTGATTTTACTACTTTTGAAAGTCTTGGACGGATTAATTTTATTTCCATTATTTCTTATGGGGAAAATTGATTCGGTTAACGATTGTTTCGGTTAAAGATATGCCCTCTCTGACGGATTAATATCGTTAACCGAGGTATGACTGTATATGAAGAATGGGTATAAGTGAAAACCACTGCATTAGCAATAGGTCATAAAGTGAAGCGCTGTACAGCGGGGCCTGCCTGTAGTATTTTAAAGATAGAAATAATTTACATTATAAGGTCACGAGCACAGCTCTTCTGTGACTACAAAATAAATAATCATAAATTGGTAATCATGGCTAACCTGCAGCAAAGGCTTTTTCACTGCCAGTAAGAACAATAGCACCAATACTGGGGTCTGACTCAAAGTCTTCTAGTGCCTGTTGAACTTCCTGCATGAGTGCATCACACAGAGCATTCAAGGCTTTTGGTCGATTCAGTGTAATTAAGCCAACATTACCAACCTCTCCTTTTTTCTCGATCAAGATGTGTTTGTATGCCGGAACTGCAACAGAAATAGGAAACTATTAAGAGAGCTTTAACTAAAGAAATTAACAATTACATAAGCATCATAATAGTAATAAAATAATGTCACATGGCTTATATTATTAGCATAATAAAGCCACAAACTTTAGCACATAGCTAAAATAATTATACATATGCTCATCTGAAATAATCACTATAGCAAAAAAGGTTGTTTATAGGGATGTCTAGCTTTTTTACCTCAAAGTGAGCATTGTCCAACCTTTTTATCCCAAGTTCTTTTGCAACAAAAGTTACAAAAGAGCTTGGGAAGAAATTATTCAGATTAATCTGGAGGGTAAATAACCCAGGATTATCCAGTAAAGCCACTATGTCTAGCTTATTACCACTGCGGTCCTTTGATCCTCTTTTTTTAAGACGGAACTCTTACTAGTCAGCTAACACCCAGGAGTTACTACTTAAGTGCTTACTTTCTACCAAGTGAACAGGGCAATTTTTTTACTTGGGCTGGGATCGAGCCAAAGTCCTCCAGATGTGGGTTGAAGGTACTATCACTTGTTCTGAGGAAGGAGCAGGTAGTTTCAATTCCCTGGATCAAGAGCCCCCAGCACCTAGGCATACCCCTTGAAGTGTGCAGTTTTGTAGCTTCTTAATGTACAAAAATAATTAATGGTTGTAATTACTTCTTTTTTTTATCAGTGAAAATATGTTTTAAACCGAGTTTACAGCCCATCCTTCTTATCAAAGTCGCTGTTCCACTGTTGCTAAGATAGTTGGATATGTATCCTGGAGAGGGTTCCGGGGGTTAACGCCCCCGTGGCCAAGTCTGTGACCAGGCCTCATGGTGGATCAGGGCCTGATCAACCAGGCTGTTACTGTTGGCTGCATGCAAACCGACGTACGAACCACAGCCCGGCTGGTCAGGTACTGACTTTAGGTGCTTGTCCAGTGCCTGCTTGAAGACAGCCAGGGGTCTATTGGTAATAATACTTTATTGAGACATGGTACAGTGATACATGGTTGGGTAGACAAGATACATAGGTATTAATGAGATGTACATGCTGGGAGGCAGTTTAACAGATGTATGCTGGGAGGCAGTTTAACAGTCTTGGGCCCCTGACACTTATGCACGTAAATAACTCTTATGCACACCTTAAACAGTGATTATGTGACTTAGCATAAACCTAAGGTATGGATAAAGATATTAATATACAGCTCAGGACATTTGTTTAAGGTAACATTTTGCTAATACAAAGCAAGCTATAAAAAAAGTCTCTGCTATGGAAAACTCCAGGAAATAAAAACTAGATCAAATTATAAAACAAATTCTAACCACACAATAAAGCAAAAAACTAATGTGAAGGACCTGGGAATAATAATGTCAGAGTCTCACTTTCAAAGATTACAACAATCTACCTACCACATCTGTTAGAAAAATGATAGGATGGATACAGTGGCGTCGTAAGGGGGAGACAGGCCGCCCCGGGTGACACCATAGAGCCTCTAAAGAAGGTAACACTTAAGCCCAAAACAGTGCTGTATCAACATAAGAGAAAAATCCTTCGTTTCTATATACAGTGGACCCCCGAGTAACGAACAAAATTCATTCCAGAAGCCTGCTCAAGTGCCATTACCGAACGAATTTACTCCCTTAAGAAATAATGTCAAGTAGGTTAGTCCATTTCAGACCCCCAAAAATACACTTACAATATTATTTGTACTTATATAATTGTACGATTTCCGGGGTGTTCGTTACTCGGGGGTCCACTGTAGCCTCTTATATGATTACAGAGTACAAATAGGCCTATACAGTATAGGAAAAATCCTTGATTTTGATATGATAGATGATTTTGCAGGATTGAAAGCAAGGAAATATAAGATCTGATTCATCAAGATGTTACCTGTACTCAAGGTGAAATCGGAACTAGTGTTTCTCTGATATTGCAATGTTTTTCTTTATTTTTCAAGTCTTTTTTTGAAGATGAATAAATGTAGGATCTGTTGCCTGTACTCAAAGTGGTATTTGAGTTTGTTTCCTCAATATTACTATGATTATATATGTTATCATTAATAAAGTTGAGAAGTATTCTACTGTTCAGTTTATGGCCGTTAAACGTTCTCATTGTTAAACGTTCTCATTGCTAAACATTAGTCACTGGTCATGCAGTAGTGACGTAACTGGAGTTTACTCCCCCCCATCCCCCCGCCCTTGGATTTCATGGGGGTGACACCAAAGATGCCCCCCCCGGGTGACATCAACCCTAGCAACGCTACTGGACGGATAATAAGAACCTTCAAAACTAGGGATGCCAAGCCCATGATTCTCTTCAAATCACTTGTTCTCTCTAGGCTAGAATATTGATATACACTAACAGTCCCTTTCAAGGCAGGTATACCTGCAGACCTGGAGAATATACAGAGAATTTTCACTGCATGTATAAGTATGTTAAAGCACCTAAATTACTGGGAATGGTTGAAGGCCTTTGACCTGTACTCCTTGGAACAGGCGAGAAAGATACATGATAATATATACTTGAAAAATCTTAAGAGGGACTAGTCCCAAATCTGCACATGGAAATCACTCCCTATGAAAGCAAAAGACTCAGCAGGCAGTGCTACAACCCCACTCCCCAGTGAAATCAAGGGCCCCATGAATAAGCTAGGAGACTCAGATTCAGATTTTTATTTCTCTGTAAAGATTACAATGTGTGGTTTACATATTATAAAACAATAATTACAAAGATTATAATGTGGGGTTTACATATTATAATTACAAAGATGGCCACTAGCATGCCTAGCATGCCTGGGCATGCTAGGCATTTTGGGCAGACTAATAATAGTTCTTAATCTATATTACAAATTACAAATGATTAAATAGATTTACAATAGTGAGGTAGTTCAGAATATTTAGATTATGACAATTTGTAAAATTAGTAACGAGAATGGTTTCGTCTTGGCATGTTACATAGTTTCTATTAAAGCTCCTATATTGGGGTATACCTGGAGTCTACCTGGAGAGAATTCCAGGGGTCAACGCCCTCGCGGCCCGGTCTGTGACCAGGCCTCCTGTTGGACCAGAGCCTGATCAACCAGGGTGTTACTGCTGGCCGCACGCAGTCCAACGTACAAGCCACAGCCCGGCTGATCAGGTACCGACTTGAGGTGCCTGTCCAGTGCCTGCTTGAAGACAGCCAGGGGTTTGTTGGTAATCCCCCTGATGTATGCTGGGAGGCAGTTGAACAATCTTGGGCCCCTGACACTTATTGTGTTGCTCCTCAATGTGCTAGTGGCACCCCTGCTCTTCATTGGGGGGATGTTACATCGCCTGCCGAGTCTTTTGCTTTTGTAGGGAGTGATTTTTGTGTGCAAGTTTGGTACTAAGCCCTCGAGAATTTTCCATGTGTATATAATAATGTATCTCTCCCGCCTGCGTTCTAGAGAGTACAGGTTTAAAAACTTCAAGCGTTCCCAGTAGTTGAGGTGGTTTATCGCACTTATGCGTGCGGTGAAGGTTCTCTGCACATTTTCAAGGTCAGCAATTTCACCCGCCTTGAAAGGTGTAGTTAGTGTGCAGCAATATTCCAGCCTAGATAGAACAAGCGATCTGTAAAGTGTCAACATTTTTCGAGCAGATGCAATTGCTACATTGTTATGGTCCTTGAAGGTGAGATCCTCTGACATGATCACTCCCAGGTCTTTGACATTAGTTTTTCGCTCTATTGTGTGGTTGGAATTAGTTTTGTACTCCGATGAGATTTTAATTTCTTCACGTTTTCCGTATCTGAGTAATTGAAATTTCTCATCATTGAACTTCATATTGTTTTCTGCAGCCCATTTAAAGATTTGGTTTATGTCTGCTTGGAGTCTTGCAGTGTCTTCAACGGTGGACACTGTCATACAGATTCGGGTGTCATCTGCAAAGGAAGACACAGCACTGTGGCTTATATCCCTGTCAATGTCTGATATGAGGATGAGGAATAGGATGGGAGCAAGTACTGTTCCTTGTGGAACAGAGCTTTTCACAGTAGCTGCCTCAGACTTTACTCTGTTGACTACTACTCTTTGTGTTCTACATGTTAGGAAATTATAGATCCATCTACCAACTTTTCCTGTTATTCTTTTATCACGCATTTTGTGTGCTATTACACCATGGTCACACTTGTCAAAGGCTTTTGCAAAATCTGTGTATATAACATCTGCATTCTGTTTATCTTCTAGAGCATCCAGGACCTTGTCGTAGTGGTCCAGTAGTTGGGACAGACAGAAGCGGCCTGCTCTAAACCCATGCTGTCCTGGGTTGTGCAATTGATGGGTATCAAGATGGGTGGCGATCTTGCTTCTTAGAACCCTTTCAAAGATTTTTATAATATGGGACGTTAGCGCAATTGGTCTGTAGTTCTTTGCTATTGCTTTACTGCCCCCTTTGTGGAGCGGGGCTATGTCTTGTTGTTTTTAGTAGCTGCGGGACGATCCTAGTGTCCATGCTCCCTCTCCATAGGATGTTAAAAGCATGTGATAGGGGCTTCTTGCAGTTCTTGATGAACACGGAGTTCCATGAGTCTGGGCCTGGAGCGGAGTGCATGGGCATGTCATTTATTGCCTTTTCGAAGTCATTTGGCGTCGTGGTGATGTCAGAAAGGCATGCGTCTGTCAAGTTCTGTGGCACTCTCATAAAAAATCATTTAGGTTTTCGATTTTCAGTCTGGTTAGTGGCTCGCTAAAGACTGAGTCATACTGGGATTTAAGTAACTCACTCATTTCCTTGCTGTCATCTGTGTAGGACCCATCCCGTTTAAGTAGGGGCCCAATACTGGTTGTTGTTCTCGACTTTGATTTTGCATAGGAAAAGAAATACTTAGGGTTTCTTTCAATTTCATTTATGGCTTTTAGTTCTTCCCGTGTCTCTTGATTCCTGTAAGATTCCTTAAGTTTTAATTCAATGTTTGCTATTTCTCTGACTAGTGTCTCCCTACGTATTTCAGAGATATTGGCCTCCTGTAGCCGCTCCGTTATTCTTTGCCTTCACCTGTATAGGGAGCACCTCTCTCTTTCTAGTTTGCATCTTCTCCTCCTTTTCCTTAAGGGAATTTGCCTTGAGCAAACCTCAAGTACCACAGAGTTAATTTGTTCTAGACATAGGTTGGGATCCGTGATGCTTAGGCAATCTTCCCAGTTTATATCATTTAGGACTTGGTTTACTTGGTCCCACCTTATGTTTTTGTTATTGAAGTTAAATTTGGAGAAAGCTCCCTCACGGCTGATCACATTTTGTTGATCTGGGGCTCCCCGCATGCATGTCTGGACCTCTATTATGTTGTGATCTGAGTATATTGTTTTTGATATGATGACATTTCGTATCAGATCATCATTGTTGGTGAAGATGAGGTCCAGCGTATTCTCTAATCTTGTGGGCTCTACTATTTGCTGGTTTAAGGTGAACTTGGTGCAGAGATTTAAAAGTTCATGCATGTGTGAATTTTCATCTGAGCTGCCTCCTGGTGTTATCTCTGCTACCACATTGTTTGCAATATTCCTCCATTTTAGGTGCCTGAGGTTGAAATCCCCCAGTAGCAAGATGTTGGGGCAGGAGCTGGAAGATTTTCCAGACAGTGGTCAATTTTCAGAAGCTGTTCCTGGAATTGTTGGGACGTTGCATCCGGGGGCTTGTAGACAACCATGATGACCAGGTTTTGATTCTCGACCTTTATTGCTAATACTTCAACTACATCATTTGAGGCATTTAGTAGTTCTGAACATATAAGTGACTCTGTGATATACAGGCCAACCCCCCCTTTTTTCCTGTTCACTCTGTCACACCTGTATAGGTTGTAGCCCGGGATCCATATATCAGGCAAACTTAAAACTAGTTTGAGATTTATTAGATAATAGTTATATTTGGGTCAGTGTAGGTGTAGATGAGGAGGATGTGTGTGTGTGTGCATGAATAGGTGGTTTTCATGTATAGTTAGTTGATGGTGGGGTGTGTTAGTGAGATAAGATTTTTTTTATGATAATGTTGAAAATGGTGGCTGAGTCTGCAGTTCTGAAGTTTTCAGGTAGGGAGTTCCAGATTTAAGGCCCTTTATTGTACATTGAACGTTTGTATAGATTTAGCCAGACACGGGGAATGTCAGAGATTTTTGTGTCTGGTATTGTGCCTATGGATCCTGTCACAACTATCAAGAAAGCATTTTAGTTCAGGGTTAATATTGGAATTTATGGTTCTGTACATGTAGGTTGCACAGTAGTAAGTGTGGATGTTCTGAACAGTGAGTAAGTTTAGGTCTTTGAATGGTGGGGGGGAGGGGTTCTGCCTGGGATTGGATTGCGTGATAATTCTTACTGCGGCTTTTTATCGAGTTATTATTGGTTTTAGGTGGGTTGTTGCTGTTGATCCCCAAGCACATATGACATAGGTGAGGTAGGGATAGATGAGTGAATAGTATAGTATGAGTAGCACTGATTGCGGTACACAGTAACGTATCTTAGAGAGGATCCCAACCGTTTTGGATACTTTTTTTGCTGTGTTGGATGTGGGTGCTGAAATTCAGGTTGCTGTCAAGGAGTAGGCCCAGGAATTTGCCCTCATTGTGTTTAGCAATAGAGTGTTGTCAATCATTATGTTCAGTTGTGCAACACCTGTTCTGTTACCAACATAATGTAGAAGGTTTTGTCATCCAGGTTGATATTTTTAGTAGCTCTTCATTAACAATGGTGTTGAGTGAGGCAATATTTGGGTGGGAGATGACATACAATAAGTGTTAGGGGCCCAAGACTGTTCAACTGCCTCCCAGCTGTCTGAACAAGTCTTTTGAATAGGCGAAACGTCTTGTCAATTAAAAAAAAATGAGAGAGACCAAGCTGGTGTACATCTTACTCCAATGGAATATGTCACAGACTTTTTTGGTTATCCTAGGTAATTTACTAATTTACACTTCGTATGATAATTATACTTATGTGTACCTGTGCCTAAATAAACTTACTAACTCTTACGCCCTGGATCGAAAGCCTCTCGTCATCAAGGAACCTCCCTTCAGGAGTAATATTACTTGAGGCACATCAATGATATCTAGTCACATTTATAACAATGAATATTCTCGTACAGACACATAACTCTTGACTCACCTGAGCACATGTGCCTCTTAACAAAAGCAGTAACAGTTGAGCTAGCTCCATGACACCTGACATTATGGCCAGCTAGTAATGATGGACGCAGAACTGTACTTAGCTGTAGTAGCCTCAGTCTTGCTACACTCGCCATGTTGCCTTGTAGTTGTGACTCATGATGATGCTTCTCCCGGTTACAAGTTATATAAACTTATTACTGCTAGATTATATTTTATTTACTGTTAGAGCTAAGCCCGTAGTGTTTATCAAGGGCGTGGGGAATGGGAGGCAAAAAATATTGATCCAAATAGACGTATACTTATTATTAAGACTATTTCCAATTGCTGCCTTACAAAATCAACAATATAATATCTTTATTTCTACAAGTACATGTACATACAAGGTATAGAAGCCTAACTGACATCAATGACATACTATATAGAAAACAGCTTGTTATGCAGAGCATTTCGGGCAAATTAGGTCAATTTTGTCCCGGGATGCGACCCACACCAGTCGACTAACACCCAGGTACACATTTTATTGATGGGTGAACACAGACAACCAGTGTAAGGAAATACGCGTAATGTTTTAACTCTCGCCGGGAATTGAACCCGGTGGGTTAGTAACCCAGGATAACCCAATAAAGCCAACCAATGTGACTTATTTCCACTGGGGAAAACCCACAAGAGTCCCAAGTACACTGCTAGGTAACAAGGGCAGCAGGTGTTCAGATAAGATAAGAAGTCTTATCTCATATAGAGATCCCGTCATTTTGAAGATAAATCGCGCATTAATTTGTTTTATAAAATACAAACATGCAGTGTCTACCAACTGAGGCTCGCAGAACCCTAGTCTAGCTCTCATACAATGTATTATAGACTACTTTTGCTCTTCATGGTACTGAAAGATAACCTACAAATCACCCAGAACAAAATGGTGAGATTCATTCTGGACCTGGGTCCAAGAGAGCATGTTGGCCAGAATGAATTACAACTGGATATGCTGAATGCTGAAGACAGAGTAAAAACAACTAATGGAAATAAGTCACTCTGTTTGACTTTTTTGGGCTATGTATGATAATCTAAGTAACTGTATTTGTGTATACCTGAATAAACTTACTTACATTTATAAAATTGCTCACAACTAGTGTCCCCAATATCTTTAAGTAAGTAAGTTTATTCAGGTATACACAAATACATTTACATACATTATCATACATAGCAGCATATGTGTAGAGAACCTAGGATAACCCAAAAAAGTCAGACAGAGTGACTTATTTCCATTAATAATAATAATAATAATAATAATAATAATAATAATAATAATAATAATAATAATAATAATAATATAATAATTTTATTTCATTGCAAATTTACATCGATTCCCGTTTGACTATGTTCCCCATCAGTAAAATGGGTACCTGGGAGTTAGTCGACTGGTGTGGGTCGCATCCTGGGACAAAACTGACCTAATTTGCCCAAAATGTTCTGAGAGCATAACAAGGGGCTTTCTATATAGTAGTATGTCATTGTTGTCAGCTAGGCCTGTGTACCTTGTACATGTACTTATAGAAATAAAGATATTACATATTAAGACAATGAATTTTACCTCCCCCTTAGTATATCTTCTTTTATTGTAACTGCTTTTACATAGTTAAAGATACTTACCTGTTTTTAACTTTTAAATAAATATTACCTATCACAAGGACCCCAATGGAAATTAGTCACTTTGACTTTTTTAGGTTATCCTAGGTTCTCTACATATATGATATGTATGATAATCTATCAAACTGTGTATACCTGAATCATTAGTTGATTATGCTGCGCCACTACTTGCTCTTGTGTCTGACTGGAAGCTTGGAGGGCTGGAAAAACTGCAGAACGAAGCAATGAGGATCATTTTAGGATGCCCTCGTACTGCCAAAATTTTAAATATGCAGAAAGAACTTGATATTCCAAGCATCAGAGATCGTGTTACTGAAAGAAATATCCTAATTGGCGTTAATATGCTCAGGCAAGCCCATTCAAACCCATGCACAGAAGCCATCCAAACTTTCCACAGCACTAGTGAACATCCCTCCAGATGGATCAAAAAATTGGAACCAACCTCCGCATGAATCAGATACATGATCTATGTCAAGTAAGACAACAGCAGCACTTCTCCGCTCCATGGAATATTACCCCATTCCAAACTACCATCCCTCCCTTTCCCCCCAAATTACTTCTTAAATCACAACCAAAGCTTCGCCTTGAAGCCAAACATGATGCCTTAAACTGTATTGATAATTTAGCCAAACAGCACACTCTCTCACAAATTATTTACGTTGATGGTTCTGTTCACCAATTCACTGGTGCAGCTGGTAGTGCTGTTGTTGTCATACAGAGTGATGGCTCTCTTAAAGAAATTGGAGCATGCATCAATAACTGGGCCTCTACCATTCAGACAGAACTGTTTGCCATACTCCTTGCACTCAAATGCGTCCATGTATCTAAGGTTAACTCTCTAATTGTAACTGATTCTCTGTCATCCATAAATGCTCTCAACTCATCA